>QUSE01000036.1:982414-1234619 GCA_006508115.1 Apiospora malaysiana
CCCCCCCCCCCCCCCCCCCCCCCCCCCCCCCCCCCCCCCCCCCCCCCCCCCCCCCCCCCCCCCCCCCCCCCCCCCCCCCCCCCCCCCCCCCACCCCCCCCCCCCCCCCCCCCCCCCCCCCCCCCCCCCCCCCCCCCCCCCCCCCCCCCCCCCCCCCCCCCCCCCCCCCCGATGTGGGAGATGCGGAGGAAGTGGCCTACTTCTCGCCAATGAGAGCGCCCTCGTTGGTCCTGCTCACGAGTCTACCATTGCCGTCAAAGTGTTCGCGGATGTCGAAAGGGATCGCGGGCGGCAGGTAGCCCTTGGAGACGCCGAGCTGGTCGTGGACGATGGTAGTGCATGGAAGGATCAACAGGGCGAAGCCCATCTCGGGCGCGATGTCACGCTTCTCCAGCAGGACATAGTCGACGCCGGCTTTCTCGAGGGCGTTAGCCAGGGTAAGGCCCGCGACGCTGCCGCCCGCGATGATGACCTTGAAATCCGACGATGGCACGGACATGATGGACGTCGGTCGTTTTGGTATGATGTGATCGTGGGTTTGGTTTCGACAATCGACAAATATTCGATTTGGCACGCTCCGGGATCGTGGAATGCAACTGCAGCGTGGGCAGCGGTTCGCTTTTGATCTTTTTTTCGTTCCCAATTTTTCCCAGGAACAAGGTCGTGGGACCCCTTACATAAATGGTGACCCCATTCCCGAGGGCCTGGATCGTAATCATTACAACCTCAACAAATCAGGCCATCGATCTGCATGAATTAACGGGCTTTCATGGAGGCTTTTCGGTGTTGTGCTTGTTAACAGGCGATGGCAGCGCGGAATTGAAGCGCTCTGGCCTCGTCGCCCGTTCGAAAACCAGCCCACAGCGGGCCGTGCAGGGCTGGTAGGGGCAGAGGGGGGCCACGTTTTCAGGGACTATCGGCCCAATTGCTCAGCTAGCGCCGGGCATTGCGCCCAGAACCTGGTTTGTTGCCCGTCGCATCGTCCATTTGCTTTCGGGGGTGGAACGAGGAACTGAAGAGGCCACAAGCAGCGGAGGTGGACAGCACGATAAGAAAGAAGTATTGGGTTGGGGTTTGACGATGGCAAGTCCAGACGGTTACTTCTTTCCGGGCTTTCCTCGTGGCAATTGGGTTTTGGATGGGGGACTGGGGGGTTTCCCAAGATGGCAATCTGGCTGCATAAGCGGCGAATCACAGGTCAAGGGTCCGGAAATAGGGATTTCCGCCAGGCCCAGTGAAACGGTCGACCTCCACTGCCAGAACGGCGAAAGACAGCAGCTGCATTGCTCGCTAAGTTTTAGGCGCTTTTCAGTTGGACACGTCTGATAGATAGTCTGAGGCACAGCAGCGCTTCGTTGGCGGACCCAACAATGCGTTACAACAATACACCAGTAAAATGCAAGATGGAAAAAATCAGATGGAAATAGTGTGTAAAAACCCTTAAGAGCGAGACAGACTGTAGAAATCTTTGGACACGTCTGCGAGCGATCGTTAGTTCGCCAGAATCCCCCACTGGACCCTGGAATCCCACCACAAATAGTGGCACTCAACCTAATGGGTAGGCATCACCGAATCCAGTGTCTCTCCAGTCGGATTCAACTAAACTTGACGTCGAATTGAATTTTCTAGGGACGAGACTACTCGGGAATAGAGCGACGGCCATGCATGAGCTTCAAAAAGAAGACGAAGGAGAGAAAACGATTTGCACATTTCATTAACTGTGCTGGTTGCTGCGTTTCCAGTGAAGGGACAAACATGATAATTCACGATACACATTAACCCGCATTCTACCCTGCCCAAGTCCTACCAACCCATCCATACTTCTTGCCATTGCCGCAGCTTATCATCCCGCACATCCTCGCTATCCTTCCATCCCCCAACCTCGTGTGGCTTTCGATTACCTCGGGATGCTGGTGGTCAACGTCGTAGTATTAGCCAGCGCACTAATTGAGTTGCGCCACCAACGACTTTCTACACACCATGCGGCGCGTGTCAAATGTCATCTGCTGAGGTTCTCGACGAGAGGGTGCGTGGCTGACCTTCTTGTTTCCCACCCCAATGATGATCGAATGTCTCTGGCTTAGTCGATGTCGCCCATTCCCGTCGCCTTCCCTCCAGCAGCGGCCACCTTCTCATCAATCTGATGACAGTCTCCATGCATGTTCCGGTCGCCTCGTCTCGATATTGGCGACGACGATCGGTTTATCGACGGTCAGTTGCTCGATGTTCCGGTAGGTGCTTCTTGGGATTGGTGTCCGTGTCCGTCTAATTCCGCAGTCTTCACAAATGGCGTCTGCTTCAATCCAGGGGCTTACACGTAGCTGGTGTCATCGGTTCTCTTCGTAAGAGGCAAGTACTGTTTTCCCTGACCTCCTCCAGCGGCTCGAAAATGCGTATGATGCTACCAACCAATTGCCGCAGGGCGAGCTACGTCTCGACCCTCTACCATCGAAGCGTGTCCATGAGTTACGATTGTTGATTCGATCCCATCTCGCCCGACGACAAGCATGCGATGCTGTTATCAGTCAAGGTTATGCTGAACGGCCAGTGTCAATGCCGCCCCCAAAGGACAGCAGAGACGCTTGTCGACAGCAAGTACCTTAATACCAAGGGAATACATGACAGGATTCCAGAAACCAGGGGTCCAACTCCGGGGAAAGTGTGTGATGCCTACCTGAAGAATTCATGCCGGTCCGGGGATGATGCAAAAGGGGACAAATTGGTGGGACTCCATGGGGGAGGGAATTGCTAACCGTTTTGATCCGTACGTGCAAGGTTCTGGGGACGATGATGTTCACAGGGGGGAGGGTCTCGTTCTCGATCCACTCGTTCACGTCGTGCGTCTACCAATCACCGCGAAGCGCAAAAAGACCAATTGAAATGGGAAATGTCATTGACCATTGACCGTTATAAGAATCCAAATTACTGTGCGAATTTCGATGGTGTTTTTGATGAAGGCGTGTGTCATGGAGGGCGAGATGTCATGGGTATAAGGAGAAAATCCAAACAAAAGGAGTCGAGTGGCCCAAATATTAATAGCCAATCGTCCCCCCGCTCTTATTCTGGGGGAGGGGATAGTGAAGGTGTGGGTGCGGGTGTGGGTGGCACGACCTAGACGCTTAGCAGATTCAAGTCATGAGAGATCATGCGAGTAAACCAAACCATCCCTCCCGCCATCAGAGTCGGTGAACGTATTACCACGTTACTTTTCGGCAGGTGATCTCAAGCAGGTGGCTTGTTGAAAGACTGAGTGTTCTCTGGCGGCATGGATTAAATGCAATTTCACCTACATACGAAGCAATTGATAGGGTGTGCATGATGAATGATAAATACTATCAATTCGCATTTTCTAATACGCCCAATCCGTCGCCTATCGACATTAATCTCAGCAGAGATCAGCGGAATCCGATCAAATGAAATGTGAGCGTTCTGACCGGGAGGATCCGGGAAAAGGGTGGGGGTTGCATCAACGCGGAAACTGGAGCTGGCACACCAGTTGGGTAAACTCCAACTTGGCGGAGAAGCAGGCTAGCAGGCGTCAGGGGTTCGCTCCAATCCGCACCTCTTTGAGCTTCGGTCTTCGGTTTTCGGACTGAGGCATCACGTAGCTCAGCGCCTAACTTTGTGAAGTGACCGATGCCCAACCATAAGACCTGGTATAGTTAACATCCATAATCACCTGGTTACTGTTTGTATGAGACCGAACCGAATCAGAATCAGACAGGCTAGTTTTTGATATCCTGATTTTGAACTGTCAGTCTTCTGAGCCAAAGTGTAACGTTTGTCAAGCCATGAACTTGGAGAGAGTGATGAAGGTTTGCGGTACCATTTCAGAGTTCTTGTTTTCCATGTATAGGCTGTGTGGCCAACTTACAGCGTTACAACGGTGAAGTTTACCGCGAGTAATGTGCCCACCTCTTCAGAGACTGGGTCAAGTTCACTTAACATGGGAGGTTGGCGAAATATCAAGTCTCGATGGTCGGTGGCATAACTCCCATGTCAAAGACAGGCCAATATGGGCCTGTCCCTATTCCAGGCTCGATATCCCCCCTGGTGGGATTGACTTCAAATGAAAACAACCAGACGATATCTAAGTCATCTTGGAATAACATTTGTTTAGTATATATCATGTATCCCTAGAGCTAGCCGCTTCCGTAGGTGGTATATTCTAAGTTGAAGGTCTCGGTGGGAGAACCGGCTTCCGTGTGATTTCCTTCTCCCTTGCTGTAATCCTCTCAATCTCCCTCTCCATCTCCTCGGCCTCGGCCCCCGGCGACTTCTCTCCGTCTCCCTTCTTTTCCTTCTCCTCCTCGTCTTTCTTCTTCTTTTCCTCTTCCCGACGGAAGGATTTCATCTGCTGCTCTACCACCTCCGCATCGATGCCCTCAATGCCGACCTTCTGCAGGATGGAGCCGATGAGGAAACGGTACTGGGTGTGCCCGTCCACGAGGTCCGAGACGTCCACGTTCTCGACGCCCTCCACGTTGCGCACCGTCTGTAGTCCCGCCACACCATATTGCAGGCTGCTGGTCCGGTACAGGTAGCCGAGGAGGTAGTCCTTGGTGGAGTAGACGTTGACGATGCGGCCGGGAACCACGGAACGGATGCGCCGCCATGCCATGGTGTCGGACGGGATAGGAGAGCCGATCAGGCAAACCGACTCCACGAGACCGAATGCTTTGCGGTTCGCTAGCTCGTTTAGGCATGCATAAATGACTCTTGAACCCATCGAGTAGCCGATAAGGGTGACCGGTCTTTCGCCTTGCACTTTGTTAATCAATGCGTCGGCCAGGACCACACCCGCCTTGTCACTGCGCGATTTGGCGACGCTGAAGGGATTATCGATGACGCGGGAGGCTTTGGCGAGACCATAGGGCAGGGTGAGCGCAGAAGACAGAGCGGCGAAGATGGTACGGCTGATGATTTCCTTCTTGGCCCATCCCCAAGCATAGCTGGCGACGTAGCCCGTCAGTGCGTTGCCGAGGTTCAGCATGGCTTCCAGCTCAAATCGCAGGGCGAAGGCCTCGGTGCTGTTGGAGAGAATGGCCTTCCAGGGATCCACAACTTCGGACTCCAAGAGCAGCCATCCGGAAATGCCGATGGCGACACGCAGATGGCGCGTCTCACTCTTCTCGCGCTTCCCGGGCATATGGATCGGCAGAAATGCGAAGTCCTCGACCTGCTTGGCGTACTCATCGATCATCTCGCCCGTCATTTTGCCGCCGTATGCGCCGAACAAGACACCCACGAGTGGTGCAGACCCAGCCAATGCACCCAGGTAGCCAGCTGTCGCTGTGGCGCCAAGGCCCAAGCCTCCCATGACAGTGCCCACACCAGCCGCCAGCAGGGGCGCGGCGAGACCGCCTGTCACGCCAATGAGCACGGCGCCGGCCGCGGCACCGAGACCAACCTTCCACTTGCGGGCCGTTGAGTTCTTGTCGACTCGATCGTTCTTCTGCTCGTCGGCGCTCATGTGCTTCGCAGCCTCGAGCAGACCCTTGGCCACCGTCCCCTCATCCTCGGCTAGGACCCGCGGCGGGACGGCCAGGGCACTGGCGAGCCGCAGCATTAGGACGCGCGACTCGGCTTGGTAAGTCTCAAGGCTAAGGAAGAGAAGCAGGAGGGAGTGGAGGACCAGCACGCGTTGCGCATCATCGAGATCACGCAGAGGTGTCGGGTGAGGGTGGTACAGTTTCTGTAGGTCGACCAAGCCGCTGTCGTCTTGCAAGGCGGCGGCGGGTCCCGTCGTGGTCGCCATGGGCTTTTGCTGCTGGTCGCTGTTGTTGCGGCGGTGCGCCTCCTCATTTTTGGCTTTCTTCATGTCCGGGTCGTCATCGTCGGCCCGCTGGTTGACCACTCCACCCACGCGCTCAAGAACATTTTCGCGCCACTGGTCGAAGTGGGCAATTGAGGCCTTCTTCAAGGCGACGAAGTCGTCCTTGGCGAGCGCTTTGGTTAGCTGTTCTCGTCGCTTCTGCGCTTGTTGTTCGGCCTTCTGGGGACCGTCATCAGTTTTGGTCTTGGCTGCGGCCTCCTCTTCGGACTGTTCCGATGGTTTCTCGGCTGCCTTTTCGTTGCTGATGTTGAGCTCGTTCTCGGATTGACCCGAGATCTCCAATTTGGTGGGGTCCACTTCGGTCACATCGCCCGCCTCGAAGGTGTTGGTTAGCTGCGTGCGCATGGCATCCAGGGATTCAACAACCAGCAGCAGCAGGCTGGCCCGGTCCTCGTGGGTGGGGAGGATGGTGGTCAGCGACTGCTCTTCTTTCTCCTTTTCTTCATGGTGGTCCTGCTTGTCGCCGCGACCACCGGCGAACTTCTTGAGACCTGATAACATCTCCATATGTGCGTCTGGAACCAGAACAGGCAGCACAATTGATTTGAGAAAGAGGGTAGTTCTTGAAGAAGCGTTGTCCGCGACACTGTGTCCAACGTAATCAATCAGTGACGTTAGTGAAGCAAAGGGCCAGTGTCTGAGTGGAGATGATGTCATGGACTTATCGATAAGCCATGACCTTTGTTTTGTGCTACAATCGGACAATTCCTCCAATCCCTAATTGCAATATTGGAATCAAACGCGGCTCTCTAGAAGAATAAGAATAATAGAATTATGTATAAAAATACTTTTAATTCGGATATAAAGCGTCGTGCGCGGAGTTAGCTGTTCCGACAGGTGAAAGCTCTTTACCTGACGTAAGGCATTCAAATCTCAATCTTCACAAACACCATGTGTCATTCGGGTAATCGCGGAGCAAGATTCAACTTGCAAACAGACGATTCGGAGCGTGTCTAATGATTGAGGATCATGTCTGCAGGCCCGTCGGCAGCCAAAGCACGATGGCTCCTGTTGAGCGATATCCATTTCAAGTCTCATGACCTGGACCGCATCGTCAAGACGTCGCAGTGGATTGCGTCGCTGCCGCAACGATACAGCATCCAACGCGCCATAATATGCGGCGATCTTCTCACTTCACGCACCACACAGCAAACTCATGTGCTGTCGGCATGTTACCGGTTCCTGGGCCAGCTCAGTGACCAGGTCCCCCACCTCAACATCATTCTGGGGAACCACGACCTCGCATACAAGCGCGAATATACGACATCTGCCCTGGATGCTCTAGACATCGGCCGATTGTCGAAATACGTCACACTTCATTCCAGCGTGTCGTACCAGATATGGGATGGAAGGCGCGTGCTGGTCTTGCCGTTCCGCGAGGATCAGCGCGAGCTTACCGCCGCTATCGCCGGCCTGTCTTCTTCAGGCGCGGCTGAGACGGTGGCATTCGCCCATCTTGCCATACACAGGGCGGTCCTCCAGCGCTACGCGGTCGACCAAGTGACAGGAGAGAAGAGGGCGTGTTTGACATATAGTGGGTTAACTGGTCCCGGAGCGTTCCGCCCCCTGGCTAGAACGTTCACAGGGCATTTCCACTCCCGTCAGACTATCGTGCAGTCCCCTCAAGACCAGCTTCAGGCCAATGGAGAGGCTCGCTTGCAAGGAAGCATCACTTATCTCGGTGCGCCGCTACAGATGACTTGGGCCGACCTCTATGACGACCAGCGGGGTGTTACGCTGCTGGATCCGGAGACGCTGGACCAGGAGCTCCTGCTCAATCCTCATGCTGTTGGGTTCGTCACAGCAAACCTACATCATGTGATTCAAGATCATGTCGATTCATCTGCCGTTTCAGATAAGCACGTGATGCTACTGGGTGAACGTACGCAGGTCCAGCACGTCGTTGCTCGTGACAAATTACTCTCGCTAGGAGCTCGCAGCGTACGGAATTGGAATCCCATGCGAGCCTCGCAGCGATCAGGGGACACGGTGCTCCATGGATTAGGAGCTACTGCACTCCCTGGAGAGGCTCAGGTAGAAGCGCCGGCCATGACAAAAGAGCCGCCAAAACCCACGACTGTCCACAGGGACGACTTTCAACCTCTTGATTTCTCTCAACTTCTTGAATCATACATTTCCAATCTCCAATTACCTCAACCTTTAGAAGACCGCCGCACAGAGTTGCTTCACGTCGGCCGTTCCCTTGTCAAGAAGATCTCACGGCCGGATAATAGTCGCCAATTGGGTTATGCAGACTTTCTTGATGTCTCGAAGTCTGCAGTGGAAACCAACAGCCCAGTTCACCAAAGCGAGCCTGAGACGTCACGTGTGTTCGTCGCAAAGTTGCACTCCCTTTCTCTCACCAATTTCCTTGGCGTAAGAGAAACACTGACGATCAACTTTCATGAGCTTCCACGGTCTCTCACCTTCATCACTGGAGCCAATGGCTCTGGTAAAAGCACGATCTTGGAAGCCATAGTATGGTGCCAGTTTGGGCGCTGTGTCCGGGGTGGCTTGGGAGTCAATGATGTCGTGAATGACGCGTCCGGTCGCGGATGTGAAGTTACTTTGACATTCGAAAACGGATACAGCATCACAAGATATCGAAAGCATCGGGAACATAGCAACCGGATAGTAGTATTACTGCATGGTGTCCCGCAAACCCAATATGAGAAGGGAGATGCACGCTCTACGCAAGAGGCCATCGAAGACCTCCTGGGTACCGACTACGACACGTATGTACGGACCGTTATTCTTGGATCAGAGAGTGCAGTTGGCTTTCTGAGCTCGACAGCGATCCAGCGACGCGACTTAATTGAGACCATGCTTGGGCTCAGTGACCTAGAAGCTCAGAGGGATTTGACGAGGCAAATGGTCCGTGAAATTGACTCTGGGCAGGAGGAGTTGCAAGCCAAACAAAAGGAGCTACGCCATACCATGGATCACATCGAAAACACTATCGCAAAGATGGAGAATCAGCATAAAGTATCGTTGCTTCAAGTCGATAAAATCAGTCGATCCATCGAGCAAGCACAGAAAATTCAACTTGAAGCGGAGTCACGCAGAGAGCAGGAGCGAAGAATGTTCTCTAAGAATGACGCTGATCCGGAAGAAGATTATTACATTGCCGGAAGATTACACGATCTTGAAGAACGCATCAAATTCGTACGCCACTTCTTGAACAAGATGAAGACGACGATGCGAGAAACAGATATTGTTTCGTCATTCCACCGGGAGAAACTCGTCAATGAGCAGTCTCGACAAGAAGCAGAACGCCAACTCTCCGAAGCGACAGCTGCTCTTGATAACCATAAAGCCCTTAAGCCTGAGGTTGACTGGTGGAGCAACCTCATCCGCTGGTGCCGTGCTTCCTTGGGTCATGTTCGGAAACGTTTACAAAACTCCTCGAGGGGGAATCGGACGATACCTCACAAGAGCCATGGCACAATAGCCTCGACTATCCTACAGTTCCTTCTCAAGCCGCTGAGCATCCTGGAAAAGGGGCTTGGGGTCATGCAGGGCCTTGCGGTGAGCAGCAACAAGGAATCACAGTGGCACACGAATTACCGACACTTACAAGCAAAACTGTCTGATGCAGAACGTCATCACGACATAGCAAAGATGAAGTGGCGAAAAGCAGCCAAAACTGTAGCAAGACGTTTTGGCATCCCCAAGCGTCTTGTTCATCTTGCCGATCGAATCACCCCCCTCGAGATTCAGCGGAACCGTGAGCAATTTGCATATTCTGTCAATTATCTAAGTGATCTTATGTCAAAGAAGACAGAATGGACTAACAGGCAGGCCAAACAAGAACGGCTGCGGGAGGAAGACAGTCGACGGAAACGGGAGTGGGAGGCGACTCAAACAAGGTCTGATACTGTCCACAAGGAAAAGCTCTCAAAACTGCAGTCAAGCCAAGAGAGTGAGCGCAAAGGGGCCGCAGTCTACAGCCAGGGCATCGTAGCCCAGCAGACTTCGCTCGCTGATCTTGCGGCCAAGCATGCGGCACTGGGCGCCGCAGCTGAGACGCGGGCCCACGCGCGTGAGCTCTTCGCATTCTGGGATACAGCCTTCTCCAGGCGGCGGACCGGGGACCCCGCGATCGGCGCGACAACCTTCCGCGCGTACGTGCTCGAGCAAAGTCTCGGCGAGGTCAATAACGTGGCAACCGAAATCCTGGCTAGCCTGTACCAGGACACTCGGCACGCCCGCGACACGGCGGAGGGCATGCTGAAACACCTCTTCGCCACCACTACGGATGATTCCTCTAACATCGATGACCAAGAGGAAAAGGGTAACAGCAGCTCCTCCGCATCCCCGCGCCTCCTGGACAGCACCTCCCTTGGCGTCACCTCGACCCTTGCCTACGCCAAGCGCAGCGGGGGCGAGCGCAAGCGCATCGACCTGGCCCTCTTCTTCGCGCTGGTCCTCGTGGGCCAGGGCCGCGGCGCCCACCGCGCGCGCTACCTGCTCATCGACGAGGTCTTCGACAGCCTCGACCCCGCGGGCCAGGCCGCCGTCGCCCGCTGGTGCCGCTACCTGCTCGCCCGCGTCGACTTTGTGGCCGTCATCACGCACAGCGAGCTGCTGCTCAAGCTCGCGGCCGCGGAGGAGAGCGAGGGTGGTGGTGGGGGGAATGACGCGCCGGGGTTCACGGTTTGGCGGGCGCGGCTGGGGAAGAAGGGGACGGTGTTGGATATGGAGCAACGGTGAATGGTAAAATGTGGGCAGGGAAGAGCAGATGTGGCTTTGGTAACACACTGCATAATGTGCATACTTTGCTACTCATGAGCTCATAAATTACCCTAAGACCTAATTAATCTAAGATTAATATATGTACTCCTAGAGAAATAGCAGAGCTTTCGCAGCCCAGGGTTTACTACTCGAGATGGTTTCAAAGAATCCAAGCCGCGTTTTAAGGGTGGCCAAAGTTCAAGACATCCGGCCATTCTCATACCAAGTCGATATATAGACGTTCAGTGCTCGCAAGTAGTCCCTCGCCATGCATAATGCCATGGACATACATACAACCCACAACCTCGTAGCACCTTCCACCAACACCCCGTAGAGCTACCGGGACAGGCGAGCCAGCCAGTATCCAGATCTCATCACCCGGCGTCAGCTCCGCTTGCGTTATCCCCAGGCGGCCCACCGCCGTCGCGCATAAGTTGATGCCGGGATGGCTGGGGGAAAGCCTTTCGGCCATCAGGCCGTCCGGCTCATCGGAATCACCTGTCGAGCATTGATTCGCTACCAATGCTTGCCAAGGCGCCTCGAACCAGTCTTGAGTAGTTGTTTGGGGAGATTCTGCTGCTCCCAGGATAGCTACCAGATCTTGGAATCTTTTGGAAGATTCTTGACGAGTATTCATGCCCATCTTATTAAAGCGAATGACTGTATCAATTCGATACCCGTGTACATCCAACAGATGTCCCGACTGCACTTCCAGAGTGGAAGTTGAAGATCCCAAGCCCGAATCCGCTCTGTACCACTTCGACCCTGACACCTCTGCGCCGCCGCCGTCAAGCATTGGCACGAACCAGCATCCGAAGTTAGGCACCCACGAGGGAAGACCCAGAGAGTTTCCGTCGTCCTCATCAGAGCGCGGTTCCCGGACACAAAGTAGCGCGAGGCCCACCTCGGCGACCATGAGGCCCGCAGCTTCGATGTACACGTCGCGAACCGCCTTGGTGTAGTCCGGAGTCGGGAAAGAGGCAGACCGGGACCTGGCGGCACATTCCTTGAAGATGGTGTAGAATGCGAAGATATGGTCGCGAGGATTCGTCGCTTCCAAACTGCGCAAGTCGTTCATGGACCAGAGTGAAGGTTTTCGAGCGCCTTGAGGGGGCAATTGGTGAACGTGGTCGTCGCCCTGGAAGGTTGTACTGAGAGTCAGATTCGCGTCTTCCATATTTAATTACGTCAACACCAAAATCAATATAATGCGGCTTACCTTGAGAAAAGACGATCCATGTCCTAGTATTGCTTTCACGCTCTGCACGACGTGCAAAATGCCCACATTCCCGCGAAGTCTATGATCATAGTTGGGACAGAACAGGGGCGGAACCTCCGGCTTCCTGATAGCGGCAGACAGGTAATTGTTCTGCGTATCATTGCATTCAGGTTCGACAATATGGGCGCGTACCAAGTCCTGTATCCGGGCCAGCCATCTCCCGCGAGTGATCTGTAGTATGTCAAAAAGCTTTTGAGATGACAGTACAACGCTTCCGCAGATGAAAACGCAGCAGGGTGAAAGCACCCATTCTTGGTATGTCCAAGCCCTCTTGAACCAGTTGCGACTGAAAAGTAGATAGAGTCCGATAAGGTCCGTCGGCTTGATGGGCTCCAGACCAATGTCCATATAGGCGGCAGGGTCATAAACATCAAACGTCTCGAGCCTTTTCAAAAATGCCTGCTCTTCCATTAGGCTGCCGTCGATAATCAATCGCGTTTCAAGCCGTTCGACGACCTGTTCCAGTTTTCCCCAGGACGTCGGCGCCCCTTGCGTAATCAGAGGCTCCCCTCCACCAAGCCACATCCATGTGGTCTGCGCTTGGCTGTAGACGCGGCCCATCAGAGGGATCTGGCGGCCCTTCTCGTCGAGATCGCTCTGGTTGATGCAGAGGGCGTCGACCCACAGGTAGAAGTAGTCGCCGTCGTTCTGAGGCTGGAATCGATATCTGTAATCGCCCAAGACGGGCGCCCAAGTGCCGCCGCTACTGCTGAGGCCTTCGCGCAAGCTGACGAGTGCTGTATAGAGGTTGGTTGCTACCGAGATGGGGGACCCTTCGCACTCGATCTCGAAAGCCGGCGCCGCCCAGGTCTCTCGAGGAAATATATCATCCTCGCTCGGGAATATGGCGCGTGGGTCGCCCCATGTGTAGGAGAGAGCAGAGTACTCTGGATGATCCTCCAGGTCGGCCACCATGATAGAACACCGCAAAGGGTCGCGTAGTTTCCGTGGTCCCGCTTCTGGCAGGGTGTGCACCTTTAACAGTCGGATGGACGTCTCTGAAGGGAGCTGCGTGTATTGGTAAGTCAGGGGTGTCTTCTCAAGACATTCATCTGGTGGATTAATGACTGGGAAGATTTCCTCCGGTGATGCAATTAGTGCATCTTGCAGCGAGACTGATGTCAGGTTGCCTTGAGTTGATGAGCCACGGATAGAATCATCAATGAATAAGGGATCCCACTTCGCACACTTAGGAGTCTGATTTACTATGCCAAGCATGGGACGGGTTCTGCCATCACAGCCATGGCATCTGGCGAGATGCTGTGGTGGATTGTGACGAGTTCGACGGGTATAGTATACCTGTTGGTAAGGCATGTTATGAGCTGATAGTCCTTTTATCGGAACGCTTTTGCTCGGTAATCATTTGCTTTGCACAAGTCAGGTAGGCTAGTGGTGGTAAAAGAACAGTAGCATTGGGGGCTGCGCACGATGTCCAATATATTGACACACCCCTGAGTTTTTAACGGTATTTAGAACTGCCGGTATATCTCGGGTCAGCCACGGGGGCTAGGCCATGCAGAGCGGCAATAGATGTCTAGGTCACCATGTTTGGTTGGGAGGTTGACAGTTGCATTGGGGGTCTTCAATGACATCACTGTCAATTGGGGTCAGAGGGCTGCGGTCTGGGAAGTTATGCCCCCAACAATACTTTTCGATCGGAAAAGAATGGTAATGCTAGCTGAAGCCCTGTTCGTATTCAATCACATTTTCGCACATCACGTATGCGCATCATTGCGTTTTACCGCACTCTGGTAGGTTGTGTATGTTTGATTGTTTCCGATTGCAGTGCGCGGATAATGCTTGTCGTAGTTTGCAATCCCCCTTGGCTGTTCAGACTGACACATATCTCGACGCACTTGTTAGACTACAATTGCCGGGCATCCTGATTGGAGTTAGCTCTCTTCTGGTGAAGTTAACCTTTCCAGACGTTCTGAGGCCCCGATAGATGAACTCTCTTGTTTCCCGCCCACGTGGGCTTCACGCCAGTTCTGAAATCGTAGCACTACGACTACGTTGGGGCCAGGCTCAAGCTTAAAGACTTGCCGAACTGCAGCACTGCTGGCATCCCCCCACTATTTGGAGTCCCTGAAAACACGAGCTACCCCTATTTTTCAGGGGCTACCTGACATTCGCATACGCATCTGCCATGCATATCATAAGAAACACATCGATGCCTGAAAGACCAGCTTTCAGACCTTTGTCGAATAGCGTACCACAGGAGTGAATGATCGCACCCGTTAATCCTGAACCATGTCGTCGACGGAATTTCAACATGGTTTCGTTATATGTAGCCATTGCACCGGAATGGACCAGAGCTTGGCGAGACTCACGGTCCTTGCCAAATTGCTGACGACCTGCTCTTCAAGTGCAACCCAGTCGCCAACACTTCTACTTAGTACATCTTCTCGCCTTAGCCGTCGCTTTTGAAAAGCCCAATCGAACGAGAGGCTTGACTCGAAGGAAATCTGCACGTTTTTATTGCCGCGACGATAATACCTAATACTACGAAGACCAGCTTCATTTCATAGTCGTGAACCTTATGGTTTGGATTGCTACAACATGAGCGTCGCTAGCGGTATGCTGCTATCGGATAGTGGGTGATGGTCGGTTTTCGATTTCGGGTATCGCCCTTTGCGGGGGTTCTGGGATCCTGGGGTTCTGCGGGGTAAAAAGCCCGCCCCCCAACGATACCAAGATCCAGATCCCTGTTCAGACCTGCGCCAAGTAAGATAATCCCCACCCCCGATGGTCCAGAGAAACATCAAACATGCCGATTGTGTAATCATGCCACTCGGTCTTGACCTGTGTAACTACATCAATATACTTGGCGTGTGGTGGTCTCCCGGATAGAATGCGCCGATATAGAGTGAATTCACATCATGTGCACCGTGAACCGTCCCATCAAGAGTCAGTGACCTGCCACCCCATCCTTCCATGTCGTGAAACTTCACACCGCCGACGGCCCGCTACTGTCCGAACCAATCCGCACTGCAGCCCTCACAGATGGCCTTTGCGGAAACTCAAAATTTCCAGATTGCCAACCTAGACCCCCAAAGTGGTTGGCATACTTGCTTGGTGTATGCACGTAGAGAACGACAGCCCACATCCACATCCGGGTGAGGTATTATATTGACCCAGAATTCGTCATCATTGTTTCCCCCCATTATCTCCCACGCCCCAAGCTCTTATATGTTGATCTCTTTTCCCCTACCATATCACCTTCTTCTAGTCCTTGATTGCGCTGCTGTTCTAGACTATTGTTAAAAGAATCAATTAGATGGCAGATTTGTTTCGTCAACTAGGAGGGAAGATAGGGGCTTCCGGAGAAAGACTCAGGCGGGCTGTGTCATCCAATAGTCGAAATGCGCTCATATCCAAACCCCATGGCGATCGAGCCTTGGACGTGCTCGGTGAGGGACAGCGGGTGACAGTGACGGAAGAGGATGTGAGTACACTTCGAGGGAAGATGTCATGGACTGTTAACAGATGCTAATCCCTCAATTCTTCCCCTGCAACAGAATAAACGCATCCGGCGACAGACCGATAAAGTCATTCTCGTCATTCTAACTTGGGTCTACTTCCTCCAGATCCTGGACAAGTCAGTATTGGGCTACGCCGCCACCTTTGGTCTGCGGGAGTCGACACACCTGGCGGGCAACCAGTATTCGCTGGTGAGCTCGATCCTGCCCATCGCGCAGCTGGTATCCCAGCCCTTCATGTCGTTCCTGATCGTGCGGGTGCCGCACCGCGTCCTGATGCCGACCCTGATCCTGGGCTGGGGCATCGCCCAGACCACCATGTCGGCCTGTCGCAACTTTGGCGACCTGCTCGCCACCCGCTTCTTCCTCGGCCTGTTCGAGGCTGGCTGCCTGCCCCTGTTCGGCGTCATCACCTCGCAGTGGTACCGCCGCGCCGAGCAGCCCCTGCGCATCGCGACGTGGTACGGTACCAACGGCCTCTCGACCATGGCGGCATCGGCGCTGTCGTACGGCCTGGGCCACATCGTGTCGAACCGCCTGGAGTCCTGGCAGATCATATTCCTCTTCGTTGGGCTCCTGACCGTGTGCACCGCGCCTTTCGTCGCATGGAAACTAGATGCCGACATCCCATCGGCTCGGTTCCTGTCCAAAGAGGACAAGCCCAAGGCCATCGAGCGGCTGCGCGCCAACCAGACGGGCACGGGCTCCAACGAGTTCAAGTGGGCCCAGGTCGGAGAGATGATGCTGGAGCCCAAGACGTACCTCTGGTTCGGCATGTCGCTGCTGCTCAATGCGGCGGCCGGCGTCACCAACACGTTCGGTCCCCTCATCCTCAACGGCCTCGGCTACGACAAGTACCGCACCTCGCTGCTCAACATTCCCTTCGGCGCCATCCAGTGGATCGTCATCATGGGCTCCTGCTTCGCCGCCCAGCGCTTCCGCATCAAGTCCGTCGTCCTCATGCTGCTGACGGTCCTGCCCATCGCGGGGACGGCCATGCTCTACGTGCTGCCCCGTGACGATCCATCGAAGCAGACGCCCTTGCTCGTGGGCTACTATCTGCTGGCCATTATGTACGGCGTCAACCCCATCATCGTCGTCTGGATCGTCGGCAATACGGCGGGCACCACCAAGAAGTCGGCCGTCATGGCCATCTACAACGCCGGCTCGTCCGCGGGTCAAATCATCGGGCCCCTCCTCTTCAATGCGCGAGACGCGCCCGCCTACCTGCCCGGCTTGCGGGGCGTGCTGGGAATATTCATCGCCCTAGCTGGCTGCGCCATATTGCAACTGGGTAACCTGGTCTTCCTCAATCGGCGCCAGGCGGCGCGACGCGTGCGCAACGGCAAGCCCGCCCATATCAAGGACACGAGTATGGAAGATAGGTACGAGGCAGTGGACGAGGCCGTCGTGAACGAAAACGATTCCCGTGCTGCTGGGCCTACCATGACCGTCGGCGATGGCGGTGGCGATTCAACCGATGCAAAGCCGGCTCAGGCGGCGGAGCGCGTCGTGGTTGGGACGAGTCACACTCGTATCGGTGATAATGCGTTTTTGGATTTGACAGATAGGCAGAACGATGAGTTTGTGAGTATTCTTGTTGCATCGGACTGACTAGGGATTTCTGACTAACGAAGAATTCAGGTTTATATTTACTGAAAGGATGATAGGCTCTTTTGGTGGAATGCATTGTCACACAACAGATGTTGTCCTCGGCACAACAATTGCCTCTCGATAACTTTTTGGTTAGGTGTGCTTCTAGAAAGGGAAAATCTGCTCAGTTTGTAGACTCATACGTAGAGCTAAAGCCTTGGCCCTCTCCATATATGCTCGACTCTGAAGCTGTAGTTCGCGCTGCTAAGTGCTGTTGTAATAACATTACCACCCCATGACGAGAATTTCTCTTCGCAAGCTTCAAGGCCCCATTAATCCCAGTCAAACCAGGAAATGCACTTTGCCCCCCAAGGTTGAGGAGAAACTTGACCATGTCTAACCTGCCCGACGCTGAAGCGAGGTCTAGGGGGGTAAATCTAGGTTGCAACCATGTGTATGATTCATTGCCCTCAACTATGCTCAATTTACATAAATCCCAGGGGTTAGTAAAATAAAGGCGAATCGAATACAGTGTATTGGTGTATCCCAAAGGCAACTGAGGTGGTGTCCAATTTGCGTTGACGTTTGCACGGTTCTCCAAGATGAGCGTCGTTAGATTTAGATTTCCATCGGATGCCGCACAATGCAATGCAGTAAGCCCGGTGGTGGTGTTAAATGTTGTGTTTCCACCGTGTCGAAGTAAATACCCAAAGAGCCAGAGATCAGTGTCTTCTTGTAAGCATGCTGACTGAAAGGGTGTAATCCACGAGCCACCAAATTCCACCATACGATTGATACTCGCGCCATACTCTATCAGCGTGCAAGCCCAACTGAGGCTGCCTGACCGGATGGTCTCCACCAACAATCGGGCTCGATCTTCCTCGTGTAGCTTCTCAAAGCCCGCCCCATGACTCCAGATTTCTGCAATGGCATAATCTTGTGACTTAGTGGCAATCAGCTTAGGAATTAAACTGAATCGCTGCTTTGCTTTGACGGGGTCTGTTGCAATCGGAAGTGCCGCACCAAGACTTTTGCAATGTCGAAAAAGTTGCAAGTCTGAGTCTTCGGGTCCGTCCGCAGGAATCGACAATTCGAGCAGTCTAGGCCAAACCGGATCTGTCTTTTTATCCGCCCCCATCTTTGCAAGCAGCATCTTAACTACGCTAACCCGGTCAAGAGAGCGGCGATCAAGAGCGGCGTGTAGAATGGACTTGCCATCCAGCTCGCAAGGTCGGGAGTGTATATGTATAGCCTCATCCACAAGGAATTGGATAGTGTCGAAGAAACATTCTTTTCGGACTGCGCCGTGCAATAAGTCCATACCGCCAATCTTGTTGTCGTCCCAGCCCCACTTTGTCCACAACTTTCCATCATTGAAATGGGTGTCGTCCCAAGCCACACCACACCTTTGTAGCGCTTTGATGAGGTACTTATCGAATACGCGACGTTTATAAATGTTGCCGATTGCAATGACACCCATTGCTTTGAGCATAGTTGTTGGCCCATGCTGTTGTAAACAGAGACCAGCATCAGAAAGCGCCTCCACAAGAATCTCGCATTCGACCACCGGGTCCATACCCTCCGATGTCTTCCTACTGGGACGTATAAGAGCATCTGAGACTTCCTGGAGATCAAAATCTGCGCCGTGGTCTGCAAGTAATCTTATCATGCCAACGTCCGATACAGCGACAGCTTCGACAGTAGGCTTGCCAATGCTGTAATCGCACAATATCCCCATGTTAGGATCAGCCCCGAACTGCAGCAGCACCTCAACTATGCTCTGGAGCCCCATGCTGACTGTCTTTGTTAGCGCAACTTGAAGAAGCTCTTTCTTGGTAGGCGGTACATAGGGTGAGGTTTCTGTCGATGCTTGGTGCGGTTTGCCTTGTACGTATTCGCGCAGAGACTCCACTCCTCTAGCGGCAGCTGCACAGATGCCACAAACAGTGACACAATCTTTAAGGGAACTGCCTAGCGAGTCCCAAGTTTCGAGAAAATGATCAAGTTGAGTGAGCCACCATTTCTCCGATTTCTCAGCTGAGAACATCGGAAGCCAAAAAGGGAGAGTGTCGTCACCACCAGTGGTTCCGGGCATGAAGCTAACACCAGCATCCACCAGCATCTTCAAGCTTTGTGGTCGGACACCCTGAAATGTATCAAAATCTGACCAGTAGAGGTTGATGCGAGGTGGTAAGGGAATACCCGACTCAATCACATCTTTCGTCCGTTCTGGGTCCCCGACTATCCATAAAGGTAGACGCTGCAGTAAACCTAATTTGTGCTTGGCCCATTGAACACCCGACGTTCTCTCGGTTTGCGATATTCGTTTCAGCACCGCCCATCCCCGGGCTGGGGTCATTTCACTCAAAACATGTTGACATCTTGATGGGTTATCCTGTATCCACTTATCGTCACTAGCTATTGCTCCTATTCTGAACCAAATCTCGGCGAGAGTGTCGTATGATTCGGCTTTAGGTGAAAACATGAAACATAAGTTATGCCATGCCGCAATGGTAGTTGGCGTATTTTGGGAAAAGAATTCTCCAAGTAACTGAACATCAGCCACCTTCTCGATCCATTTTGTGAAATGGCGAGATCGATCCCAGTATGTATATCGGTTAGAGAGCATATAACTGGCGTGCAGGAGTATTTCGACGGAGGTATTTAGTCCAAAAGTCGTGGGAGATCCTGTCATCTGGACAAGGTCTGCAAGCGAGCGCAGCATGTCCTCAGTGACCAGATGACGGCGAGATGCGACTGAAGTAAACACATGTCAGTTGGAGAAAATGATGAATATTTGCAATAGCTGGGTACACTAACATAGGTTCTCAATCATCTTGTTAGCGAACTCGTTGATTGGCAAGTTCTCACGCGCCCGTGAGAAACAGCCTTGAAGCAAGAATCCTATCTGGGAATGATACACCGACGGGAATTGAATGGGGCTTTGTGTAATTTCGCTTGTTGGTGTAACGATGAGATTGTTGATGACATTCTCATGTTCACCTCTTGGCACCGGTACAGGCGTGCTTGCAGATGACTGAACATCTGGGATAATCTGGGGTAAGACTGGCGATGGAGTGCGGATGACGAGTTCTGATCGCAGTGGAGTTACTATGATTGTGCAGTTGACTGTTAGTAAGCTCTGATCGACTGTTGTTAGTCTCTTGCGAAAGGCGGTTCTGCCTACCATGAGCTGGAGCAGCGTCACGCTTGGTCTTGGGGTGATATCGATCAACTCCCTTGGCGACTTGCTTGCCAGTCAAGCGATCTCCGAGGAAGGTCACTGTGCTTTTCTTTGCTTGTCGCTTGTCGAGCTGCGTCGCGATAGCATCCCAGTCTGAGCGCTTGAGGTTCTTGCGAAATCCGAGATGGTCTCGCAGAGTCGTCTCGTAGGTGCTCAAGCTGATCATGTTAGCAATTGACGCTTCTGTCGTTAATGGCCACCATGATACATACGTGAAGTTGTGGGGAAACCCATACTCCGACTCCATCACTCTCTTGACTTCCTTCAAGGGCCTCTTCTCTGTCAGATACAGCTGCCGTAGGATGTCCTTGTTGGCGTCCCAAAGAGAAAAGTCCTTCGGCTGATTTGCGTAGATGATAGCCGGAGCCATGTTGAGATCTGCTACAATTGCGATATAAGATACTGTGTAATAAAATGTACTGGGTACGGGACTGCGATCAAATCGATGCGTGAAGTGAAAGAAGAGTGTTGGCGAAAAAGCGAGAAGGGAAGAGTTCCGCACGAGATGCTTTTGGCAGACAAAAGGAATTCGTAATTCCCATTGCCGGGCGATCAGGCTATGTCATGCAGAAACTGGCCAAGTGGCTGACCGAATGTTGCGTTGTAATCGTGCTCTTCCCCAAATTCTAGCCAGTAAGCTCAAACGCCACTGCTGGTGGAGGGTCGGAGTGTACAACAGTCAAGGGACCATAGCTACCCAATACTGCAGGCTGACTGCCTTTCTGCAGTCATCTTCCACTCTTTGGGCGCCTTAACAACAACGGCCATGGTGGTTCGCACAAGCAGAAATACAAGGATGCGGAAATAGTGGAGACACTGCGGTATGCATTCTACTGTCCAGAATCTACCCAATCAGGATGTTTAGCCTTGTCATCTACAAGCCAGACGGCAGATATCGCGTATGGCCCACCCGATTCCATTTTCTACCCAATTACTGGCCGGCAGTAGGGTATAAGGCAATCCAGTACATCATCTCATGCATATACCTATCAGATTCCAATCTCTAACCAGTCACAATCTATCCCAATGGCCTGAAGGCTAGAAGACGACAAACATGTGCGGCGTATTTCCAAACTCTATCCAATTAGCATCGATTTGTAGATCCTCACCATAATCTAGCCATTCACGTTCCGAGTCGATGAATGACCGACCTGCTTAAGGGGCGTCCCAGACGTATCGATAGATCCAGTTGACTGTTTCGTTCTCGCCGAGTTCAACGAATCGTATATACCGGGTGTGAAATAGGCCATGGCAAGAGCTGTCCTTTCTATAAGTAAGTCGGCATATCACCTCTCTTGCAACTGTCTTGAAATCCTCCATCCTCGTCCAGCATTCAACATCGACAGCCTCCACCCCCCGCCCCCAGAACATCACAAACAAGAAAAATGTATCTCTCCTTATTCAAGTCCCGTCTTTATTGAGTCACTCACATCATCCAGGTCTTCTACTCAAGCTCGCCACGGAAGCCCCAGCCGCGGCCCTGCAGCATCTGCACCTTCGTCTAGCAAGAAGATGAAGAAGAACAAGAAGCCTAAGTCCTCCAAGAACAAGACGAAGAAGCACAAAGAAGCCCTGTTGGGAACCGGCTCCCAGTTCGACAAGCAAGTCATTGATGAAACCCCTTTTACTGGACAGACAACATTAACAGACAACAGTGACAAGGATGGTGCGGGTGGCTCCGGCGACTCGTACCCTCAGGATCTTGTCGTTGACTAGTGATCCCATGAGTGTGCGGGAGTAACACGCCAGACCCGATTACAGCTGAATCTTTGGGATGTTTCTTTACTGATCCCAACTTTTATCTACGTCATTTATTTCAAGATGGAGCCGAGGTGCTAGGAAGAACGTGTATAAATATGCCTGGTGGTTTTGGGGTACAGAGTTCTGATCAGATATGACATCGTATTATGTAAGGGAGGCAATCGGGTGGTTGACAAGAAGTCACGAAGTACTGGACAGACAGAATGATAGCTCTCATCGAATTCATTCAGAGGCAGGCCTTCGCATACCACATGTGCCTATCTACAGCAAGAAGGCCCTGAGACTTACCATTGAGGCAAATTGCCATCCGTTTCCCTCCGCCAGTTACGGTTTCCGCTTCAACCACACACAATGGAAGATGGAAAACCTAGTCTTTGCCGTCGTATTCGTCGTCGTGGAAGTTGTACATGTCCACGGAAACGCATAGAAACTTTCTCGGTCCCAATTCTTGCTCTGCGCAGCCTTGTAGCCATGCTTGGTGACGGCATATCCAAATAGGCGTACGTCTGATGTCGTTGTAGGTGGTTGTGTCTATACAAATGTTGAAGTGTTTGTGGAAGCTTCACTCAATTACATCCCAGGAAACAGCCCACAGCCTCCTGGAGTCACGAAGCTTGATACGTGGCGACTGGCTAAACTCGTGGACGCGATATTGAGAGAGGCATAGGTTACCGATTTGAGAAACAGGGACAAGTGAATTTTTAGGTCCGTTAGAATGCGGTGATTTCTCTGCCACAGCTCGAAGATGCTGTTACAGATATCCAATAAAGTCACTGATAACTGAGCCTTGAATTATAGAAACTACGTTATAAAGTTAAGGTTTAGATAATCATAAAAGGTATTCCCGTATTAATATTAATGTACACAAAGCTAGAGCAGGGGGTAGGTGTCAATGCTTGTGAACGAATCGGCGTCAAGTACAAACAAGCCTGCAGTAGGCTGAACTTTACACAGGCGGCCCCGCAAATGCCCTCCGTTGCTCCTTGAGGATGGTGTCGGTACTCCGTTCCCTCGGGGCAACGTGAACCTCGTACTCGGTCAGCACTTGGACGGTGCCCTCTTGGTTCGGCGGCGGGTAGCCTGTCTGGCTCCCCTCCTTGGATACGTCCGACAGCTTGTATCCGTACCGGGTCGAGCCCCCTCTCCAATGCCGAGCCCCCGAGCCCCCCCTGTCGCTCGCATATTCTCCTGGCTTCGATCGCGTGGTAGATGCCAGCATGGCGGCCAGTCGAGGGAGGTGTTTGTCGATGAAAGGTTTCAGCCGGCACAGACAGTTACACCCTGTGGAGAGGAGAAAAGGAATCACAAAACGTTAGCTTTCAGTGCCTCTTGCCTTCAAGGATCAGAATGAGAGGGTATTCATTCACTCACAAATTCCTACGTTGATCTCCCAAATCGAGAGGATGGTTACAACGCCCTGGGCCGCGAGTATGTCGGGGTCACCCTCGAGGGCTTTGACAGTGGAGACGCGGGCGAGCGAGACAATCAAGGCGCTGTGGCAATATACGAGATATTAGCAAAGAGGTGCGAACGATACGCGAGGCGGACGAGGAATATGGCGCTGAAAGGAAGACCCACGCCGATCCTAGCCCCAGCAGAAACCCAACGAACCACTTCTGCCTCCTCGGCATGTGCAGGGCGTGGATCGTGGGGATGGGCAGGACAATGATGAAAGCGTCGAAAATAATATTGAGCACGGCTTGTGCGAGGGCGCTGCGCGTGAAACACTCGGCGGCGGCGGGGTCAGTCGGCTTGCATGGCCCCACGAACATGATGGTGAAGGCAACCTGGTAGCCCAAGATGCCGCTGCCCACTGCGTAGAGGGCCCAGTGGAAGCCGCGCGACGGGTTGATGTTGTGGTACATGGCCAGCATGGAGAGTTTACTGAGGGACAGGCACCACGAGTAAGTCATCATGGCGGAGTAGAGGAACTGTGCCGCCCCCGGTCGTCAGCAACCGCATCTCGTAATTATGCGCTACGGTCGGGGTCGAGGAGCTCACCGAGAGGTATTTGGCCAGCTGGGCGGGCGCGACATCCCAGAGGTGCTTGCCGAGGCCGTAAGAAACGGTTGCTGCTCCACAGGATCAGTCGGTGAACATATCGGTGCCGATGGACGATAACAGAGGGTGTATCGCCTACACTTCATCTGAATTGTGCAGTAGACTACAGAGCACAAGTAGGAGGCCACGAGAAGAACTATGCGAGAGGGACTTCAAGTTAGTATCTTGTGGAGCTGGATTCGCCGTCATCATGTCGACTGCTTACAAATGTCCGGCTTGCAGTTCTTGGCGACAAAGACAGCCGTGTATAGTCTCAGCGCCAGGAGGACCGTGGCGACAAAGAGAGACACGGCCACCGAGGTGGAGTAGGTCAGCAAAATGGGGCTCGCGGCCGCTATGTCAGGCGTAACACCGGGTGGCGGCGGTACGACCCCAGGGAAAACCATTTCGGCTGTAGGTATGGGGGGGAGGCGGCGGATTGATGTTGATAGCGCCGGAATCGCAGGGCCATGGAGAGCAAGTGGTAGGATAGGAAAGACAACCTTTCGACGGAGCAGCTCTGGTATTAAGTATCCGTGCTTACTCAGCCAGGAGGCAGTAGGGAAAGAACGACGAAGGGGTAGTAGATATCAACAGGAACAGATTCCAGGTCGGTGCCAAGAGGATATGGCGGCTTGGCGTAATTCATGTTGTTAGCATCGAGTCAGTTGGGAATGCCACCATGCTTCCCCTATTTGGTACGCCAGGAGTCCTTTTGGATACCCAGTCCGGCGCGGTCGACGGAACCTTTATCCTGACACATCGGGGGCTGGCTGGCTGGGGTGGTTGGACTGCAAGAACAAATTACAATCACGTCAAGACGGCGTCTCATTTACTACTAGTTTGCAGACACGTGCGGAGCGGTGCGGTGTTCTGGGCTGAATGCATTCGGCGCTAAGTAAACGGGCAATTCGGGTCCTCGCCGGAGACCCAGGGCCGAGGGGATGTAGAAGGGGTTGAACACTGGATGGTCCGATGTTGATCAGTGAGCTGCATTGGGGTATGCAGACGAGCAGGGATAGAACCTCGCGTGGACCCTTGAAAGATGGATGTGACAAACTGCGTCACATTGGACTGGAGTGGCGGAGCACGAAGCCGAAAACTCTATTTTGATAGGGACAAGGGTTGAGCCCGGCATCGGTCCCAAATAAAGGAGAGATAATGAATGCCATGCCATGCCTGCGCATCACTGGATGATGACCCAAGCATCCATAGTTTGCACACTTTATGTTTATAGCGTAGCGTAAAAAACGTCGCTCTTGCCCGCGTATTGGCCGCGGAACCTCGCGACAAGATGCCTCCAAATCGGAGTCTTAGCGAATGCCATGCCGATGGGAAGGTGGGCAGCCTATTCTATTCCTCTCTTGCGAGTTATCATCATCCTCAAATCTCAATGACATGCATGGCATGACATGGCACGGTTTGAATTGTAGCCCTGTGTCAATGGTACTGTGTGTAATATGGCATAATACAACTATGCGGGTACCCCTGCGACTAACAGATTACGAATCCCTATCTCCCGGACTCTTCCAAGTCCCCGAGAAAACGGGGATACAGCCATGACACCGGCACGATGGATGGACTGAATGAGGCTACTTGCGGGGATCCCTAACAAACACCAAGGCGGGCCAAAAACTGGGGTCCATCTCGTTTTCAAAATCGTGCCTAACCAACGGCTCCGGTAGTTGTTTGGGGCACGTGGAAGAAAAGGGAACGGGGATTGCTCATCGTCTTGGCTTGTCAGTATATTGAAAATTCCGTGTCATGAAAATATATAAAGCCTCCCCATGGAACGCAACCGAAGGTCGCTTTTCTGTCGCATTGCTCAGCTCACGTTTCTGTGACCAACACACGCATCTACCACACTCCCGGTACCTCACCTGCCGTGCAGAGTCGTATCCGAAACCATGCAAGATTCTGAAAGACCATTTCACGCCATCGTAGTCGGTGGCGGGCCGGTTGGACTCACCTTGGCTCACACACTTGGCCAGGCCGGTATTGAGTTTACCATCCTGGAGGGTCGTCAAGACTTATTCGTAGACGAAGGTGGTAAGTCAAGATTTAAGCATATCCCGCTTTGACTCGCGAAACCGTCGGCCTCTGATACTACCACATTTCTCTAACACCCGCCAGCTAGCCTGATCCTTTACCCCATGACCCTGCGCGTGTACGCACAGCTGGGAATTCTCGACGCCGTTCAGAAAGTCTCTTTGCCCCTGCATAAGACCAAAGTTGTCACATGGGACGGCAAACTCTGTCGTAATGGTTCCACTGGCACTTCCATAGAAGAAGCGTAGGCTGTTCTCGAATTTACTCCTTTTTGCGCCCAAACACCGTACCTGGAAAGTGCTAATAGATGTCTTATTTCTGCGTAGTCACGGCGCGGCGCCCGGTATTTTCCACCGCCGAGACTTGGTTCGCGTTCTGCACCAAACGCTGGACGAGAAATCGCAAAAACGAGTCCTGCAGGGCAAAAAGGTCGTCGACATCGAATCGAATGACAAGGGCGTGACGGTTCATTGCCTGGATGGCACCACGTACGAAGGCTCGGTCGTCATCGGCGCCGACGGCGTCCATAGCAAGACACGAGGCTTGATGCGAAACCTGGCGCTCAAGGCTGCCGAGTCCGACCCCACGGTGAAGATCAACCCTGAGCAGCCTTATACCTCTCATTATCGATGCATGGTAAATCCGCATCCACCCTCTCCCTCGGCGCCGAACCGTGGTTAACCGCTCGACGTAACAGTGGGGGAACTACCCTACCCCCGCCGACAGCCCCTACGTGGGCCAGAATCACGAGTGCCACGGCACCCGCTACTCGTCCATGTTGATCATCGGCCGGGAGCGATCGTGGTTCTTCCTGTACGGGCAGCTAGACGCACCCACCCAAGCGCGCCGGGACTACACCGAGGCCGACATGGAAGAGTTCGCCGCCACGCTGGCCGACATGCACCTCTCGGTGGGCGTGCCCTTCCGCGACGTGTGGCCACGCCGCCTGGGCGCCGGCATGTCCAACCTGCCCGAGGGCGTGTGTCCGCACTGGAGCTTCGGCCGTGTCGTGCTCGCCGGCGACGCCGCCTTCAAGGTCACGCCCAACTTCGGCTGGGGCTACAACTCGGGCGTGCAGTCCGCCGTGGTGCTGACCAACGCCCTGCGCGAGGTGCTCTACGGCGGCGAGAAGGAAATGGAAAAACAGAAACCCCTGACGACTCAGCAGCTGGATACGGCATTCGCGCAGTACGGCGCGCGACGGCGCGGCGAGCTGGAGTTCACATTGGCCTTGTCGGCACACGTGACGCGGCAGAGCGCGTGGCCGGCGTCGGGCGGCGGCCTCTACCGGTTCGCTGAGCAGATCATGAACTGGGCCCCGGGGCTGGAGAACCTCATGGTGTGGCACGTGGCGTCGCGCATCCACCGCGCGGGCCACCTGTTGGACTTTGTGCGCTCCGGCGAGGAGCCCTGCCGCGGTGCCGTGGCCTGGACGCATCCCTACCCCAGCGGCGAGGGGAAAGTGTCGACGTAGGGATTTGATGTCGGACGACGGTGCTTGGCTTGCTGGAACCAGATACTGCAACTCTTCACGGTGTACGACATAGTAATTACATCGTGGATGCCTGACGGCGTACCTTGTACATCTTGGTCAATCGTTTCTCTCTGTGCCCGGTCGAGATCAGGCCTAGTCCAAGCTGGGCCATTTATCGAGTCGCAGCCGCTGAGATGATGTTACATTTATCGAAGAGCTCTTTAAGTCTTTCAGCATCTTATTAATAGAGATGAACCCGATTTATTGAAAATGATTTATATAAATATAATAATATAAATTTCAAAGCCCCATACTGACAGCCTCCAGTTCGAGCGAGTTCATTTCCACCAAAATTGCTTCGCTCGCAAAATCATCCATCTCTGCACAGTCCAACCTTGATAATAGCCATTCCATCTCTGCCTTGCAGTACTCATCATCCGCAACGAACTGAGACTCGGTAACCCAATCTATAATGATAAAATCAACACCATCATCAAACTCCTTTTTGAATTGATCGACATCCATAGTGTAGCAGTCGTCGTTGCTGTTAATTGTCACCATGTTTAATTGCGAGTAGCATGGTCGAAAAAGGTCCTCAAAGAGTTGCTTTACGACCCAACCCAAGGGTGCCCGTGCCCCAAAGCACTTGGTGATACAGCCCATATAGAGGCCAATATCCCATGGTGTGTCATTATCTGGACTCATGCTCGATTTACAGCGCCGTAAGTCGTCTAGCGATATAGACGGCGGTTGATCGATCGCATTGCCCATATGTGACGAAGATATCCATCCTGGTCGAGGAAAGTTCTTGGCCCAGCCAAGGCGTCGGTCCTCTAGAGTCTTGAGCAATACTTTGTGCTCGACCCAGTATCTGGGGATGATCCATTCAAAAACGAATTCATAGCGGAATAGCTTCGGGTTTTGATCTCCGTATTGTTCTGCCAAAGCTTCCGCATGATGGATGCGCGTGACCCTATCTTCCTCCCCCCCGGGGGTCTTGATGAAAACCACCCACACATCCTCCGCATCTTCGCCAGCTTGCCACAGCTCGTAGGCTCTCTTGATCGTGTCGAGGATGCGGCTGCTTGTCGACACCAGGGCTGTGGGTGTTTTGGAGTACCGTTTGCAGTGATTGCGGAATTCGAGCTGTAGTGACGAGGGGCACAGGGAAGGGTATTCCTCATCTAAGGAATAAAACGGATGGGCTTTGCCAGAGACGAGTTGTCTATTGCTTTTACTCGAATAGGCTCGGGTATATATCGCGCTCGCTTCCATGGCTCAAGGTGGGGTAACAAAAGTGAGGTTGATGATATAACGGCTTCGGGGAATGTTAGATTTAAATGTCTTGGGGAGTCGATTGGGGAATATGGTTAATGTTGGGCGCAAACCGGGAGAATGCCCAATCACATCAGTGCCCACCCCTTTTTCGGACTAATCATTTTCCTTCTGCATAGATGCAATGGGTAGGAAAGTCGAAAGTGACTGCAAACATTATCACGTATCCGCTGGTTCCGACATATCGCAAGCAACAGGGCATATAATCTCTTGTCCTACAACTCTACGCCCGCCTCTCTTCAAGTACATCTAGTTGATATGTAAAGCTTGTTTATGCCAGGTTTGAGGTTATTGACAGGGGCAATAGCAAACTATCATTTCTCCTTCGTGCACAGGTTCCCATGTATGTACACTGATCAGAGGCTTCTCAGATAGTGAAACGGAAGTTTGCATCCCCCAATAATACACATTGACCCCGATCAGCCTGCAGGTTCTTCTTCCTAAAGTAAAGTGTCTGACCAGCAACCAGCACTATGACGAGAATGTTGCAGATCATGCAGCTCACAAACCCAGGTATGTACCTCGGCTGATCCTGTGCCCGGAACATAAAAGCGCCAGCTATGCCACCGACACCGCCGATGCCCGTGAGCGCAGCCGAACAGAAGGCCCTCCGCCATTGGCCCGGGATGTTGTTGGCTTGATACGCCATGACCGACGGTATGCACGAGTTAGTGCCGCTGACTGTAACGAATACACCGAAGTACTTGACCCACGGGTTATCCACGAAGCCCACTTTGAAGAGATGATGTTGTTAGTAACCTGATTCTGGAAATGCCATATTGATGCAAGGAGTATACGAGGAAGCATGGCTTACTAATAGGAAGCCCAACGAGAGATACCAAGGATAGAAACACTAGGATGGGGCCACGCTGCTTCCTGCGGTCTCCGTACCAGTTGACTCCATACATGACGAAGATGCTGGCCGCATAAGGAGGCGCCCCGAGGCACTGCGACATGGCGACGCTAAACCCTAGGTTGTCTCGTAAAATGATAGGAAGGGTGAAAGCAAACGCGTACGAGACGGTCGTCACGAGACTAGTGCCTCTGTTAGCCTTCTCCGTCTGACTGTATACCTTGATCTGACCAAGATCAAAGGACGTGAGAGGAGCTGGTCCAGTAAAGGCCGAGAATAAAAGTGAGAGCCATGGTGGACTTACAAGAGAATCAGCGGGAACACGTAGATATACCACTCGGTAGCTGGTTGCAGGAACCGTTTCCAAGTGAAAGTCTCAGACTCGGCATCGCCTCGATCAGCCTGAAGTCGGCCGATAAGGAATGCCAGCTGGTCCTCGGACAGAAACCCCCACGACGGCTTCTCCTTTTCCTGGTCTGGGAACCTGACGAGGAAGGAGAAGGAGAACATAGCAATGGCGCAAGTCAGAACCCCTTCAATGATGAATATCCTATTCGAGATTGGGCAATTTGTTAATGCGGCGCACTCGGGTTTTGCAGTTTGTCTTCTTGGTTTATGCATCGAACGTCACTCACCAGCGCCATCCTTCGAGGCCTGCATTTCCGTCCAGTTGCTGTAGGCCATATGCCAGTATTCCAGCAAGGGCAGAGGAGAAGCTCCCGATACCATAGAAGAGCGAGTAGCGTCTCGCGACCTCGTCTTTGTCGATAGTCACATCAGTACAGTACATGTCGGCTCAACAAGGCTTCGTTGGGATATGTACAAAGGAAGAGGCAAAACGAGTCTTACATCTAGTGTACCAACACGACATCAGAAACAGGCAGCCTGGGAAGAATCCTGCCTCCAATCCCCCCAGAAGGAGGCGCAGAGGGACCAAGGTAGGCCAGTTCTGTGCGAACCCGAACCCAATGATGACTGCACCCCAAGCGACGCACTATCAAGAGAAGAGGGTCAGCGCTGCAGATCCATACATATGCCGGGGTAGTTCCGGGGCGAGGGTATGTATCAACGGTGTGCACTCACAATGGCCGGAAGGAACAAGCGGGGCCCAAGACGGCGACAGGCGATGACCATGACAGGTTGCAGCAAAATGTAGGTGATGAAGAAGGACATGTTGACGACGTTGTAGCTCACGCCGCTCCGCATGCGAAGGTCGGCCAGCATACCCGCAATGGCCGCATTGGACACGTTCTTGCGGTCCATGAGCGAGATGCCGTACATGAGCCCCAGGGCCGGGATGAGCCGCCAGTCGATTCGGTGCCGCACCCGCGCCGCCATATCCTTGTCTTCATAGAAGACCGCTGGCGGGGGGGCCGTCGGGGAGGATTCGATCTCACCGATTGACGAGGCATGGGAAACGGATACTTCCAGCTTTTCTTCTGTCGCAGCATCATTGCCTCTCGCAGTCTTTGCCGCATGGTTGTTCGGATCAAGTGCCATGTTGTTTTGTGATGACCTAATGAGTCTGGACAGACATACAGAAATGTGGCAGAGAAACAGGGAACAAGGCCAGGAAAAGTATTTAGCAGAGGAGTGGGAAGATATAGGAACCGTTAGGAGCTGTATGGCTCGCGTATCTCATCGGAATCTGTGATCCGAATCATATATGAAAAATCAGGCGATTATGATTACTTGCGTCTTGCATTTACATTCAGGGTTCCCGGGTCTGTGGAAGTATTGTAGCCCCCGCTCAGGGGCTTGGTAAGATAGACACGATGACCAGGTGCAGAGGCGCTTACCACTCGGCGAACCAGGTACCCCGCAAAGCCAAGGTCCCTGGGGCTCGTCGAGGCGCAATATTGGAGCCACGGATCCGGGTCCAGGCCTCGTGTTGGAGGACAGCGGCGAAGCCAAGATGTTAGTTGCGGGGAAAACCTGGGGAATGGTGGTGCGTGGTGGAAAGCAACATGCCCGAGGGCGGCAAGTCTGTTCTAGGTCGGATACATTCGAGATCAAGTAATACACGCTACTGATAGATGTCGGAAGCAATTGTTAAACTTTACCGAATTATAGTCTTGTCGGTATTATGTGATTCTATTATATCAGAAGATCATTCGCTCATTTGAAGCTACATGCGTTGGTGACGGAAAATATGGCATACAATCATGCTGTTCCCGTACTCTTTAATGCAGAGCCTCAAGCTAGATTGGGCATCATACACGGTAACACCTTATCGCTGGTCAGTGCCAACGTTCTCCGCAGCCTCCATGGCCGCCCTGAATATCTTCTCCAATATTTCCACATCTTCCACCCCGATGGAGCAGCGAACGAGCGCCTCGTCCAGCCCGTACTCTGCTGCCCACTCCTTCCTCTTGGGTAACACTGTCTGAACATATGGCTGGCATAGCGTCATCTCGGCTCCCAGCGAAGAGCCCTTGCAGACGTCCAGTGCGTCGAAGAAAACGCGCGCCACGCCCACCGACGCGAACGCCAACGAGAATAGCCCGCCGTAACCTGGAATAAATTCAGGTCTCTCCATGCACCTGCGGGCGCGGCAGTGATAAGTGTGCGTTCTGCTATACGTTGCGTTACAGTTGGAGTGGCTGAGTGGAATCGTAAATTGGAGCGAATTTCCAATGCATATCGCATTTGTGCTGTACTGTATTGCTAGAAGTATCTGCTCTTGGACCATCGGCGCCTAACGCGATCGACTAATCGGGCGACTTAAGACGGACTTTTCTATTAATACTCCCACTGCGGAGTAATATGAGGGGAAGGGGGATGTTCTTGGGACCGCTGCCACTGAGGCTCGCAGCAAGCTATTACTATTGAGGTAGGTATTGGTTAACGCCGTGGGTATGCCATACTCGAGCCTCCCAGGGAGTAATCAAGGACGTACTGACCTGACCTCCTAACTACCTCTTACCTAAACTATCTAACCCGCCAGCAAACATAACCATCCAGTAGTAGCATCGCATCGTGACCAAACGTCAAGCTCGCCATAAGCGTGATAACGGCAATTCAAAAGGGATATCTTGAATCAGGGTTAAAGACAGGAGCACCCCCTTGAGAGTATATTAGATGGTAACTCGTTTCACGATCACTCTAACCCCTTTACTGCCAAACTTGGGCATCGGCCTGACTAGATCCACACTGAAATCCACATCATTCTGTGTCATCTCGAACATTTCAAAATCATGTCTTCGAAACATGGTAGCCAATGCCAGGTAGAGCTCCATCATGGCCAAGTTCAAGCCGAGACATCCCCTCGCGCCACGACTAAAGGAGACCATATAGTACGATAATGGGCGGATACCATCCGGGCCTTTGGGGTTGCCTAACTACCTCCTGGGCCGGAATTTCTCGGATTCGGGGAAGATCGTTTCATTCATATGCATATGATAAGCGTCCATGCTAACGGGTGTACTCGACGGAATGGTCCAGTCCCTATACTCCAAACTGGCCAGCCGATTCACGCGCGGCAGTCGCTGGACCGACCCAAAAGATAGACGTAGAGCTGTATATATGGAATCGTGAGGGGAACCTTCCATAATCACAGCCGATAGGTACGGCAGATCTTTCAGCTCACCCCAGGTCAGTATTTGGCCTCGGTTCGGCATTCTAGCTACGAGCTCTGCCTGAAGGGCCGATTTGATTGATGGGTTGTCAAGGATATGAAAAACAGCCACGGTGAGAGTCCATGATGTAGTTTTAACAGCTCCGCCGGTGATACCCATAGCTTCTTCTTGTAACCGTCTCAAGGCCATGTCTCGGGGCGGCAGATCAGCCAAGTGGGCATCGTGGAAGATGGTCGGATGCGCTGCGTGTGTGATGTTTTTGTTGCTGCTGTCGAGAATTTCTTGGATCTGATGGCGCATTTCCTGTCTTCGCGTAAGTGAATCTATTTACACACCATAGGTCGTTGACGTTGACGACATTTCCGGTGCCTGGGTGCGCGGCCGACAGTCGCTGTGATATGCGGTCGATGATGGCCTGCAAATCTTCATCCCAACTTCGAATACGGGCCTTGGAGAAGCACGGGGCAACTGCTGTACGTCGCCGACGATGCACCTCAGCCGACGCCGTCTGGACTGTGGCCTCAGGGACGCCGAAGCGGTAACGAAAGGTCTCGATCTTGTCGATGGGCCTGCTTGCGTGGCTATTGCAAATAATCACGTCATAATAGTCTAAATCGTCTATATGTAGTTCATTAGGATTGATTCGTATGATGGGGCCATACTTCGGGTGAAGTTCTCGGATTTTGAACGTCCACTGTCCGCCGCCCTGGCTAGCAAGATCAAAGTACGCTTCATACCAATGAGTGGCGGCAGCAAGTCGAGGGCCGGGAAATCCAGCAAGTGGACTTAATAATGGTCGGTAGAGGACCACGTAGAGTGTACGGATGACGGCGACAATAAGAAGACCTTGGACAGCAGCGAGTGCTGCTGGCCATGGAGTTAAGCTAAGACTGAAAATATAATCCGTAAAGTCCGGCATCTTCCCAACATGCTCTGACAAATCAAGATGATTGAATCAAGTGACCGAAATGCAAGGTTGGTATGTGGATTATGACTGCAAAACATTTTACACGGCAGCTTGTACAAGTAGTACTTGCTTGACTGAACAAGCAAAGATGGCCACCGGTACATGTCAAACGGTACATGCAAGTCGCAGTTCCTTGCCTAGTACGGCCTAGTATAGAATACGGAATACAATTGCCTTTTCCGGTGTCAAATAATGCCCCGGGGCGTTGATTTAAATGAAGCAGGGGGGGGCTAAAAAATCTACCTAATGTATCCTGCTTTCTTGCGGTCACTCTCCACCGTCATCTGCAATAGCATCTTGAAGCGGTAGAACACAACATGGCCAACCGACTTGTCGTGGTCATCACTGGGGCCGGCAGAGGTGGGCCAGCACGTATCCTCTCATCATCTTGCCAGACTCGCTTACCAGTGCCACAGGTCTTGGAAACTGCCTGGCAAAGTCCTACCTTGACCGTCCGGATTGCGTCGTGGTAGGAACGGTCCGCGATGAATCTTCTCCGGGTGTTCTGGCGCTGAAGTCGTTGGCGGCGACCTCCAAATCCAAGCTCATGATTGTGAAGATCGAGAGCGCTTCTGCAGACGTCGACGCCAGCAGTGCAGTGAAGCAGATGGAGTCCGCGGGTATCCATCACATCGACATCCTCCTCGCCAATGCTGGCGTGAGCCCTGCTATCGACCCACTGGAGAAAGTCAGCTTCGCCACAGTAGAGAACACTTTCCGTGTCAATGCACTGGGGCCTTTGGCCTTGTATCAAGCCTGCCATCCACTGCTCTCCAAATCTAAAGATCCAAAATTTATAACCATCAGCAGCGCGGCGGGCTCCCTCGGTGCAATGGAAAACAATGGTGCCTGGGTCGCACCCTCTTACTCTATTTCCAAAGCCGCCCTGAATTGGATCACTTTGTAAGTATACATGGACGGATTGGGGTCGGGTTGTTAATCAACGATATCTACCATGCAGGTCCGCACACTGCGGAAATAAGTGGCTGACCGCCTTCGCTGTGAACCCTGGGTAAGTATTGCCGCAAACATCCCCTACCGACCTCGCAACTGATTACTGATTGTGGTTGCTTGATAGCATGGTAGATTCGGATATGGGCAACAGAACTGCTGCATTTCTGGGACTGGAAAAGGCGCCTTTGACCATGGCTTACAGCACGGGCAAAATCATGAAGTTGGTGAGCAAAATCTGTTTGGATCCGCCGCCAACATTACCGATTCAACCTCTGACTTCAGACAGATCGACAGTGCTTCGCGGGAAAATCACTCGGGGAAGTTCTTCAATGTCACCCCGCAGAAAATGGAGGCAAAAGAGATGAATGAGGATCTTTGTACAGAGCTTCCGTGGTAAGAATGTTGGCAATCCCATCAACCAAAGTTGCCGCGCCTTTCATCCTTGATGTAGTAACCTTGGTAGTCTATATACGGCAAAGCCTACCATCCGCATCTTCTGTCCACAATTCACTCCCAACAGCTGTTTGGGCAAATGACACACCCAGCGGATCAGGTTCCTGTTTTATCTTCCTCAATCGAGGATAGTTGGAACCATAGAATGCATGTTGCCAGCCCGGCTGCTCGAAGTTTGCTTCATTGAGGTACGACCCACCACCGGGCGTGGCTGCTTCGACCTTGGGCATGATCTGATTCGTTAGTCGCTTTTGACAGTTGACCATATCATTCCGCGGAACAGTGAAGTCCCAGGGCTTGACGAATCTGCAGTGGAGAAGAGCTGATCGCCAAAGTGGAAGGACTGCGTTAGGGTATAGTCGCGGCTTATTGGCATTGACCGCGCCACATATGGTGTTGAATCCAGATTCCGTGGCGTAAAGGGGTCACAGGATTGGTTTTGGAAGTACGGCGCCAGAAATTCGGCGGGTTCAGTAGCACTAAACCAGCAACAAATCAGTCGTGATAAACCTCGCCGTCGGCAATTCGGGGGGACTCACTGTGCATCGGCAAACGGCCAGCCTTGCTGAACTTTCAGGCACTCGTCTTGGTCAAAGTTAGTGCCATGGCATACGGTAGCAAGTGGCACCGTCGCAATCAAACTCCCACCCACGGTTTGGTTCAGTGTCTCCCAATCCTCGGTAGCTGGCCCGCCATGGTCTTGGGGAGGAATTTCACAGGATCTAGAATATTGGCACCGGAACGTTCATCGATTTGTATAACGGCAATCCCGATAACTGGTAAAGAACTTTTCTACACAGCCACATCCCCCTTCACCATTTTCCTAAACATGTGCGAAATTTTGTGATTTTTATCGTATGCGGCTGCGACTGGAACTAACCGATGGCTCCGTCTACGCAGTGCTAAGGTTGTCGGCTGAACTTCCGGGAGTCCTGGGTTCTCCGAGAATGATCACCAGCTATGGACCGCTAAGTCGGTCGAATAAATCTAATGCGGGTGGTGTTTCTATATAATTGAAACAAATGTCAATGCAAGTTTTTTTTCCAACGTGCAAGCAGATGACTGCAACCTCGGAGTTGCTTCTCCACAGCAGCTCAGTTAATGTTGTGCCCGTTGTAGCGTTTTTTCGGGTTTTGTTCAGTTTTCGCTTCCCAGTCACGAACACGATCTTCCCGGTATCTCCCACTTGGAAGGATCTGTTGGCTGGGAGCTTCTTCTTCACGAAATTCTCGAGCTTTCGCCGTAAACTGGAGTCCTAAAAGTCTCGCGGCGAAAGTGCGACGTTTTGCTGTGTCTTCGGCTTTGCTTCTACAATTAAGAATAATCTTCCAGTCGACTTCATATCGGATACGATTCAATCAACGTAGCGCAGTACAGCAGCTGTCTATGTCCTGAACGCTAGCTATGTTCTTGTCGGCGTCGCCTCCGGCATTCACGTGCTAGCAGACTCGGAATAACGAGCCGAGTCTTAAGTGCGATGAATGCAACAGTGGCGAGAAGGAATGGGCCCTGGTTAAGAGTCTAACTATTGGATTATATGTGTTGCGCACTCAGCACGTGATTACTATCACATGTTTGCTTCACGTCATGTTATATCTTGCTGAGCTTCTTAGATATACTGCCTGAGCCAGTGCCTGCACATACTGCACATCACCACGTACCTGTTATGAATAGGATGGATTGTCTTACCGTTATTCTTATTCTCTAAGGTGACGTTAGCATCATTCTCCCGTATCAGAACCGCATTAGAGACTTAAAATGTAAGAGGGGTAATGTTCTAGCTATAAATAGTATTTTGTATTCTTTCAGCTCTTTCTGGTTTTCTTTTAACACATCTTCTGCCAGTCGCGAAGATATGCCATAATGCTCCTCGGGGTAAAGCACGGCGTATAGCTCAACAGAGTCCAACTTTAAGCCCTCAGGATTAGCTCGGTTCAAATTCACCATGCGGTTGTTCGCTAGATGTATCCGTCGCATCAATATTCGGTGGCGTTCGACACCAGGACTGCACGAAATGTAGTCTGCACAGTCAGCTGTGTAGGTAAGTGAAGGAAATACCAGGCACTTCGATGTGTGGCTTGCACCTTTTACACCGTGCTTCAAACTGAGGTCGCCCGTCGTAGATATCTCGAGGCATCGCTTGAAGACTGTCAAAACATCCCGGTGAAATATAAAGCGGGGATAGCCCCCTTTTAAAGCACCGAAGATGGTAGGGTCATTGTTGGCAAAGGCGACGATGCTGTCCCAGGTCGGGAGCGAGACGAAGATTGCATGCCGAGTATTACGTATCTGTTCACCTAGCGGCTTACTGAATTCAATGCGGTCTTGCATAACAGGCTGTTAGGATCTGCAAGGGTATCAAATAGTTTTTCTTGGTGGCCTCGATAAGGCCGCGAGTGGTTGGCAAGCCCCTTAAATATTATATTGATGTAGCTGTGACACATTCACATTCATGCCTTGATCCCCTCAGCATTGAAGTTTGTTGCCTTTATTAGGCCTGCAGGGGTTCCTTTCGGTGGGTTTCAAGAATCATTACCACTTTCGCTATATTCAAGAGTTTGTTGAAGGGTATTGAAAGCACTCCTCTGTTCCTATATTATCAACTGTTGCTCAAATTCTTAGGCATTTAGTCACAGACATCTGCTACATAACACAATAGTTATCATCTGACATAAGAGGGACGCATGTGGACTTCATCTGGGGAAGGTATTGATTAATAGGTGCTTGACTAGATGACACCTCAAGGACACCATATGTCATTGTTGTGGAGATGGACATCATAATACATTTGCATTTCAATACTCATCTCATACTTTTGAGTTACGCACACTGGTTTCATACATTCAACTCATAATCAGGCACGATGTCAACACTTCGGATATATCGATATGTGGTGTCAAGAGTCGGTTCAATGATGACTGTATCTAATACACTTGATAGAGTATCAGACTAAGTCAAACTGTGCAAATATGTAAGATGTAAATTCTTGGGAATATTTTATTATAATACACTATTACCAAGTGAATATTACCACTAGACAAGTAGAGAGGTATGCTAATACATGATGAATCAAATGGGAAGGTGACCGCTGACATTTGTCTGTCTTGAAATTCAGATATAGGCCGTCGTCTCAGAAGGTTAATGGTGTGGAATTGAATGTCGTATTCGAAGTCAAAAAGGAGCAGCATGTGCTCTACAGGGACCAGGATCCGTCTTGTTGCTGAAGATTGTCGTAGCAAGCAGAACCCGTTATGTCAATTTTGACAGTTCGTGGATTGTCAAGGCTTGCAGTCGACGGAGACAGTTCGGCTGTACCAGTCGAACGTGCAGTATGCCCAACCCTCAAGGTCATCCTTGCACTCCGTTATACCGGGGACCGTGCTGAAAGCGGCAAACCGGACATCTTTGCCGTCCACGGACACGGTGCACTTCTTGCCACAGGCGATCTTGAAGTGCAGGTCGGGCTTGCCGCGGGTCGGGTCAGGTTTGGTCACGCTGCAGCCGCCGTTCTGTTTGGCCTCGGGGCTGCTGCAGACGCAGTCGGCGGGGTATGACTGTCTCGCATCGAGCGGCGATGCTCGTGGCATGGCCGATGCGCCCAGGGCCAGGGTGGCAATGGCGACGGTGATAGAGTGGAGTTGCATGGTTGCTCTTGATAGAATGACGAATGGAATACGGTAAACGCGTGGAAATTCAGCAGAAACGGCTGACTGCTCGGTGTGGTGGATTGAGGGCGTCGGGGATAGGTAATAACGTAGAAGTTGTTTGTAGTCGACTGTTTGGATTCAGGAACGATTTAATCCAAAGTCCTTTGGCGTACTTGAGTCTCCCCTTTATATAGAATGGGCTCAATACTGAAGGGCGTCTTGGGTTTCGCGGTGGCCACCATGATGATGTTGTAAGATAGCTTACTCATGCTAATTATACCTGGTACACGAGACTTGCATAGTATCCTTGCTGATAAACATCCATGCTGTGGTGTATGGAAAGTATGGGTTAAGAACCGCCCGCAGGCAGGTCAATGAGACTGGGCATGCAACTTTCGTCTCTTCCTCAGTTCAGCCTCAGATCTTAATTGACTGGATGGGGGCTGCCAATGGGAAACATTATTAGAATCCGCTGATCATCCAAGGCGGTTGTGCGGCTATGCCTGCAACGCATGGGTCGAGCATAAGCACTAGCCATAAGTTCCTTGGTGCTGCATCTAGTGGAGGCGGAGCTACTGTTGACCATTAGTTTCAAAGAAGTTCTATTTTCATCGACGACGTTGCATGCAGCACGGACCCTTGGCTTGGCAGGCATTTACAAGATGTTGTACGGCCATGATGCATCTTGGGATTCCATCCTTTCGCTATATGCCGCGGAACACGCAATGAGTGGAAAAGAGCACATCTGTTTAATAATTCTTGATATTATTTGTTATCCTGTGTCTAGCCCAGACGGTCGCGAGCCCGAAGACGTGGATCGGCTTGCAAAACCGGCCGTGGTTCGAGGGGCCGGGGACTCAGCTCCTGCCGTCTAAGATGCGGAAGACAATGCAGCGCGTAAAGCACAGTGACGGCGATGACGGCAATGACGGCGAGGGAGTAGATGGTGGCGGGTTCGATAGGCGAGAAGTTCAGGCCGAGAATCAGCCGCCCACCATCAGGAATGTCGTGGTATAGATGTAAATGGGCATTTTGCTGCGCGGTGAGATGCAGCAATGCTTGTGGTTGAACACCAGGCCGCCGTCGCGTGCGAGTGCCGCCGTCTGACAGTGCAACATGGTAGGGATGACGCCACCGCCGCTTTGACATGCTCAGCAGCATTGGCTTCAGAAGTCAGAGCCTGACGCTGCAACAACGACTTCGTACTTTCCGGAAACGCGGCTGGTCGTTGCCATACGTTTAGACAGACTATTGGCAAGCAAATTAGGCTCGTCGAGGACGCCGTTTAAAAAGGGACACTAAATCTAGACCCGTAGAGCGGGTTCGTCAGGGACGTGGAAGAAGAGGCCGAGTAGGGGCCAATGTGAATTCTCTAAATGAAGCTCGCATGCGCTGTAGTCATTTGGTTCCATGATGTAGAGGTCTGTTTGGCCAGATAATATGATATTAATGCCATTACTGGCCGCCAAAGCAACTTGCATTAAATATTCAATACTTCCCAAAGAAAATAAAAAAGCAGTACTGAATTGAATGTAGGCTAGGTAGATAGATGCCTGGGTCAACTGCACAGGTCACGACTAAGTGACATCAGACTCTCTCTCGCTCCTTCCTTCTAAAGAGACATTGCGAATGCTTCGATTCACCCACGTGGATTTATTTCCAATTCCCAAAATTCAATCTTCCTCACAGATGACCTATATAAACACCCCCATCAACTCGGCAAGTCCGAGTGCCCATTTCCACCTCAGTACCATCCTCTCAAGCACACGATTGTCACTTCCAACCCCAATCCATAAACATCAACAACAACGCACCACATCACGAATTCCTTGTTTCTACAGGAACCAACCCCAATGCTGCACTACATTGTACTTCTCTTCATCGGCGTTGTCGCGGCCCTTCCGGGTATGCCGTTGACAACGTCTCCGAGTCCCGGTGCTACCATCACCCCCATGTTCTGGCGCGGACAGATCGAGGCAGGCGGCCCCGAGATGACCTTCAACGGTACCATCCAGGTAGACTCCCACGCTATACACCAGGTGGAATTGCCCCAAAGCTAGATAAAAGTCGCTGACCACGGAGGCTCTGATCTTCAGGAGGTCTACGCTCAGGTCCGCAAGATCAAACCCGACTTTCCCGCCGGCCTCAATGCTTCTCGTCCTACTCCTCTCCCCAACGACGAAGTAAGTCTCCTTTTTTCCCCTTCCAACCATCCTGGCCACCTACCTAAAGATGGTTTGGTTTTCTGTTTATCTAACCGCGCTGGGAAATCCGGCGTGCAGGACGGCCATGAAGTCGATTGCTGGGTCGGCGGAAGCGGAGCTGCTGAAACCTACATCATACTCGAGGGCATCAAACACCTACACGGGATCAACGGCAACTGCGGTGTTAACGCAGGAAGTTCGGGCTACAACACGTGTTCCCGTATCAGCTGCTCGTACAACTCGGCCATTTGGCTCTGCTCGGATCACGGGTACGTATTTCTCATGGATTCAGCCAGTCTTGGTCACTGACATGGACATTTCTGTTGTGTAGACAAGATGTCCAATGGCCATGTTGGGCCTTGGGCGACATTGCGCAGAACGATTGCTTCACTTGCCAGGGGGGGTCAGATGGGACTCAGAACTGGTGCCAAGGCCGAGAGAAATGGCCCGATTCGGCTGGGGGATTTCACGTTGATATTGGCAGCGATAAGTGCTGATCAAGCAACCGGGGCTGTGATGGATTGGGGATTCGTACAAGTGTGCATACATATGTACTTAATCAGTCGTGGATCAGTGGGGGAAGAATGCTGAGAGCCGATATCTTTCGCCATACCTAGAATTAGTACGCAGCTACATTAGACTCGGAACGCTCTCAATAACATGGCACCCTATCTCACCGGGGATCAATCATTATGTTCCGGTTGCATTGATTTGAACGGCAGTCTTGCCATCTGAGATGTCTTCCCAGCTGAGCGGCACAAGTGTGATGATCTAGGCCATATGGCTAGGTTGCTAGGTCACCACATGGCCTGGAAGATCCAACTAGCAGGCACCGCTTCCCCCCAATTTCCCCTCAATTTCCCCCTCACTTCCCCGCATTGGCACTGAACAGCAGGGAACACCAACGCCCCACCCTCACGGAAAAAGCCTGAACAGGGCAGCAGCGAGCAGGGGCATCCAACCCCCAGCACAAGCACAGAATAGCACCCAGTGCAATCCACCACCCACCCCCACGATCTCCCTAAGCTTCTTGGCTCCTAAGCGCCAAAGGGCCTTAGCTTGCCCAGCAATTGCCAATAGGCGGCCGGGCATTGCTTGAAGCCATCAAGGCCAGAGGTGGCGTCGCCGAGGCACGGGAAGCCTCTTGGCCGAAATCCTTATTGCATCAACGCGGATCGTTTCACTTACATCAACAATATCTGGCACTTTGACGCCAGAGTATTCGTTCAGCATTACGCATGCAGTTGTCGCAGCAAGAGGATATCCGTGAGCCATTTTGTGACGAGACTCGAGGCTTCCGGCAGCTCGTCGGCTATGGCCGATAAAACCTTGATTGTCGGGGTTCGTGAATTTCCCCTGGCCTTTCTTTCAGCTTTTCCCGCTATCCTCCATGGACCAACCTAGCCCAACCCAGTCAATTGTCGCCAACATGACCTCTGTTGTCGGAGGATATCCGACCGCCGTGTCGTTCGTTTTCTGCGACAACCGTCTACTGGCAATTCGGTCGTTGATACATCAGAGAGCATCGGCTTTGATGGGAGACGGATTGCTGTTTTCATATGACATTTTCCCAAGACGACATTTACCGCTCTTCACTCCCGACGCAACGAGTCTCACAAGCCCACTCCATCTGTCCCTTTTATCAGGATGCGTCGAGTACCGCCATTGGATTGAAATACTGGACAGCATCATTGCCCAGCTGGCAACCGGCAAAGACTAGCATGCAAATTTAGTCGGGGATTTGTCGGCCTCTAGCCCGAAGCGCCATTAAGACCGAGTGACGATGGGGCGGCGGCGACGGGTAAAAGAATACCCTCATGTCCGAGTTAAGTCTGGCCACCGATCGTAAGATCGATGCATTTCCCGTAGCATTCTGGCCACCTACCAAGCAGCACCAAGCACTTGGTTCAAATATCAACCCCGCAGTCCGCCAGGTAGAAATGGGCAACATCGCCGGATCGCGTCAAGTTGGACGCTGACCTCGGTCAATTTCCGAGCCACCATGGAGACCTTTTGTGGAGAGACTGTCTACCACCCCCATGGCTAGTACCCATACTATCTCCAGACTCGCTCCATAATCCCCAGAGTCCTCTTTTCTGCTAATCCGGGGTACGTCGAAGCGTCGAGGCGTTGATAAAAAGCCTCTGCCCGACTATGTCTTTGGGGTATTGCTCATCCTTTATGCTTCCAGAGCAAACCTGAACTTGGTCGGCCTGTCTAGCACACTTGTCAAGATGAAGTTCTCTTATTTTCAGACGGCCGCTCTCAATGAGACGCCCAAGCAGGTGTTGAATTGGCGGTTATACTGGAGCACCTTTGTCTTTGGTAAGTCTTCCTGACGTGTCTCTATTCCCAACAGTAAGATAGGATCACAGCTAATCGCTCTTTCGCTCATAGGTATTCTCGGTGCCAGTCGAGGTCTCGATGAGGGTCTCGTTGGAGGAATGGTCTCGCTGAAAAGCTTCTCCAACGAGTTCGGCATGAAGGTCGGCACACCGGACGAGCAGGAGAACCGCAAGTCCAACATCACCAGCATGGTCCAACTGGGCTCCATTGTGGGCTCGCTCCTGGCCTTCGTGCTCTGCGACCGCATCGGCCGCATCCGGTCTCTGCAGGCCCTCTGCGTCCTCTGGCTCGTCGGCTTCATCATTGTCCTCAACAGCCACGGCAACGTTGGCCAAATCATCGCAGGTCGCTTCATTGCGGGTCTGGGAATTGGCATGACCGTCGTTGTCGGCCCTACCTACATCGGCGAGACGGCGCCCCGCGCGGTCCGCGGCATGCTCACCAACGTTTTTGCCGGCTCTGTCTACTTCGGTGTCATGATTGCCTACTTCTCCAACTGGGGTGCTTCCCTCAACATCTCCAACTCTTCGCGCTTGCAGTGGATAGCGCCCCAGACTGCCAACATCGGCTTTGCTGCGTAGGTTTCTTCCAATCCCCGAACGCTAGTGTTCCAATCATGATCTAACATGTTTCTGTGCACAGTCTCTTCCTCATCATGTCTTTCACTCTGAACGAGAGCCCGCGTTATCTGATCATGCGCGGCAAGCACGACGAGGCTGTCAAGGCCATCACGGTGCTCCGGCAGCTGCCCGTCGAGCATCCCTTCGTGCAGGCGGAGCTGGTCGGCATCCGGGAGCAGCTGGAACGCGAGCGCGAAGCCACGCACGGCGTGTCGCGTATGGGCAAGATCCGTGAGCTTCTCATGGTACCCGCTAACCGCTACCGGCTCATGTTGGGCGTCATGTCGCAGCTGTTGGGCCAGTGGTCGGGCGCCAGCGCCATCACCATCTACGCCGTCGACTTTTTCGGCGTCCTTGGCTACACGGGCCAGTCCGAGAAGCTGTTCGCGACCTGCATCCTGGGTGTCGTCAAGTTGACGGCCGCCTACCTGTGCGCCTTCTTCATCGTCGACTTCCTGGGACGCCGCAAGTCGCTGTACGCCGGCATCTCGCTGCAGACCGCCTCGATCCTCTACGTCGCCATCTTCCTGGGCGTCGTCGGCACCGATCGCCTCGAGTCGGGCGAGCTCACGGGTACCCAGCGCCGCGCCGCCGTCGGCGCTGTCTCCGCTCTGTACATCTCGGGCGTCGGCTGGGCCATGGGCTGGAACTCGTTCCAGTACCTCGTCAACGCTGATATCTGGCCGCTGCGCCTGCGCGCCCTGGGCTCCTCGATCGTCATGTGCATCCACTTCATCAACCAGTTCGGCAACACCAAGGCCGTCCCCCTGATGTTACTGGCCATGAACCCCTTCGGCTTCTTCCTGTTCTGCTCGGCCGTTTGCTTCCTCGGGCTCGTGTGGGTCTGGTTTTTCGTGCCCGAGATGGCGGGTCGTTCGCTGGAGTCCATGGACGAGCTCTTCGCGCTGCCCTGGTGGAAGATTGGCCGCCACGGTCACCGTCTTACGGGTGGAGATCACCCCGATGGACCGCGCAACTTGTTCGTGGACGAGAAGGAGACGGCGGATGTTGAGCATGAGGAGCGGGCGGTGGGACATAACGCTACCCCCACCGCCAACCGGGCTTCTTGAGGTTTGGGTTACTAGTTAGCAAGCAGGCAGTCATTTTGAATATTATTATCAAGTTCAAATCTGAAGAGGAAGCGAAAATGTGTTATTTTTTTCATTCATTGAGACCGTGTCTTCATCACAGCTATATCGTCGTGTTTAGTGGCTATTCATGCCACCGTTCTCATCATAATCGTCAATCATTCTATGAACATGCCTCAGCATTGACACCTCAAACGCGATGGTACATCCTAGTATCGGCGCTCATAGTAGCCACCCTGCTGGTTATAGCCATCACCGCCGTAACCCCCCTGAGGCGGGTAACCCCCTTGACCGCCATAGTACCCACCACCCTGGCCATAGCCACCACCACCACCGCCGCCATAGTACTGCTGGGGAGGCGGAGGCTGGCCGTAGCCGCCTTGACCGTAGCCGCCTTGGTCATAGCCGCCGGAACCCCGGTCGTCACCGCCGCCGGAGAAGAAGCTGGCGGCGTGGCCGCCGCCGTGATGGCCACCCTCGCGGCCGTACTCGGATGAGCCCCCGTAGCCTCCACCGCTGCTCTCACGGCTGTAATCGGAGGACCCGTACCCGCCGCCGCTGGACTCGCGACTATACTCGTGGGAGTCGCCGTATCCGCCGCCACCTCTGCTATAGGAGTCACCGCCGCGATCGTCGCCGCCAGAGAAGAAGCTGGCCGCGTGGCCGCCTCCGCTGTACGAAGACTCCTCGGGGCGGGAGTAGTGGGACTGCTGGTACGAGTCGTCGCGGCGCTCATAATCGTCGCGGCGCTCGTGGTGCTCTTCGCGGCGCTCGTAGCTCTCCTCGCCCCCGCCGCTGCGCTGGCCGCCGCCGTTGTTCTTGCCCAGGAAGTCGCCGAGGAACGAGGCCACACCACCGATCAAGCCGCCGGGGCTATTACTTCCGCCGCCGCCGCCACCTGAGTTGTTGTTGTTTCCGCCGAACTCGTTGAAGGCGCCCGTGACGCTGCCGATGATGGCGTCGGCGGCCGCCGTGGCGATCTTGTCGTCCCACTCCTCCTTCTTCTTCTTCTTGCCGCCGTGCTGCTGGTGCTGCTCGAGCTTGCCCAGGCAGCCGTGGCCATGGCCCGAGTCCCACTCGCCCTCCTTGTGGTTCTCGCCCTCGAGGACGCCCTCGCGGCCCAGGCGGCGGCGGTAGTCGTCGCGGCCCTCCTCGGGCAGGTCGTTCCACCAGTGCTCCACCGACTGGAAGAAGATCTGGCGGCCCTCGGAGGCGCCGTGCCGGCCCTGGTCCCGGTGCGCCGGGTGGTGCAGCACGCCCTCGATGATGCGGTCGACGGTGCGGCGCACCGAGAGGGACTCGTCGTCCATGGCCTCCATAAGCTGGGGGACGACCCACTTGACCATTTCGTGGGCGGTCTTACCGGCGGGTTCGTTGAGGAGCTGGAGGGGTCAAGGAGTTAGCGCGGTTATTAATGGAAGGGTTTGAAAGAAAAGGAAAAAGAGAAATTGTACGTATTCATGCGGGTAAAAGATGACGAAAAGAGATAAGAGAGAAAACTTACGTTGGTGAAGTGGTCCTTGGATAGCATGGAGTGGGTGGGGTCGCTGGCGAGGTCGTCGTTGAAGACGCGGTGCTGTTGGTCCTTGGAGCTCTGGATGATGCCCTCGGAGCCGGCACCCATCTCGTTCTGGATCTGCTGGATGACGGGGACGACAAAGGGCGCGATCTGAGCCGTGACGAAGGCATTCAGCTGGTCCTCAAGCTGCTCGACGATCTTGGGCAGGATGGGGATGCGCGGCAGGGCGTCCGAGATGATCTTCATGATGCGGTCGTGCCACTCGATGATGGGCACGATCTGCTTGAAGATGTTGGACACCCAAATGGTGATCTCCTCCGGGTCGCGGTGGGGCTTCACCTCCAGGCCGTCCATCTGCGCCGTCGCCGTGTCCTGCTGGATCTGGTCCATCTTGTTGTTCTGGTCCTCGCCGCCGAAGACCGAGCTCGGGATCATGGCCAGCAGCTTGCGCAGCAGCGACGTGTCCTGGGTCTTGCCGTTCTCCAGATGCTCCTGCAGCTCCTGCATCTCGTTGGCCGCCAGCTTGTCCGAGACCTCACCGGCGACGGAGTGCAGGAAATCCACTTCGCCGAAAGTGCCGGTGACGATGGGGTAGACCTCAGCGCCGACGTCTTCCAAAACAACGCGGACGTCGCGGCCGACGTGGGGGAAGATGTCGTGGTTGCCCATCTCGATGAGGGCGAGCTCGATGTAATTGGAGTGGGCGAAGAAGTCCTCGAGGCAGTGCAGGCCGGTGCCCATGAGGCGCATCGACTCGTAGAGGGCGTCCTCGTTGCCGGTCTGGGCGTGCTCGCGGCCCAGCTCGATGCAGCGGCCCAGCAGGTTGCGCAGGAGGCCCGACGAGGTGGCAATGTCCTCGCGCTCGTTGGCAATATAGTTGATCATGCCCGTCTCCGGGTCGATGGCCAACTCGCGGTCCTCGTCGACGGGGCCGCGCAGGCCGTGCCAGTACCGCTTCGGATTGTCGTCGCCGCCGTAGCCCTTGGGGTTGTCGATGTGCTCTTCCGGGCGGTAGCAGCCGAGGCGCTCTTCCGTCACTTCAAACTCCTTGGAGCCGAAGCCAAAGTTCATGCTGAGTATGATGAGTTAGCGGACTGTCTCAGAAGAGGAGGATATGGTCTAGGGGGTGGGAAGTGGTTGAACGTCAGAGGTGATGAACCCGTGAGTCGCGTTAGTTCATCCTCCTCATACCGTCGCAATGATGATCTCTTCGCAAGAAACGCACAACAAAATGAGAGCAGCGACTTACAATCCCAAGATAGCGACGACCAAACGAATGGCCTCGTAGGAAACCGTCTTGATGGTGCCCAGATCGACAGCCTGGGAGTAGTCGCGAAGCCAGTTGCCAAAGTAGACGCGGGCGACCATGACCTTGGAGAACTCCTTGCCCTTCTTGTTGAGGGCGCGGGCCATCATGATGCCCAGGAGGGCATCCTCGATGTCACCGTGGCGCCAGTTGATGCCCTCGATGGGCGAGCTGCTGCTGATGTTGCCGGCGCCGAATGCGGCGGCGGGCGTGGCCAGGCAGACGACGGCGAGGAACAGGCTGGCGAGCCAGAAGTGCGCTCGTGAGTCCGCCATTTTGGGTGTCGGGTTTTCGATTGTTTCCTCTCTCTCTCTCTCTCTTTCCTTTTCTCCCTGTACGACGTCACTTTTTCTGCGGTCGACCTTGGATGTGATGTGAGGAAGTTGCGTGGGGTTATTTCCACACGCAAGGCCAGGTGAGGTGTTGGTGGTGGTGGTGGTGGTAAATGCGGCTCCGATCTTGGACCAGTTTTGTTTGTGTCTTTGCTTGCTCGGGCTCACTTTATCTGCAAACAAGCCAACAGGGAAAAAAGATGAGGAGGGGCAGTAAGATGGATCATGGAGGGGTAGCTTTGACAGACAGCAGCTTATGATGATGCCCAGAAAACTCCATCGATCTGTCTTGTACCAATGAGAAGGGGTGGCGCGTCATCCACGCTCCTGCGGCTTTCGTTTTGCGGGTAGGCTTATGGGCGTTTGGCGAAGGGCCAAGAAACGGCCAAGAGATGCAGGTCCACTGAAATCCGGCAAAGACGGCACGCACGCGAGCAAAAGAGGGAGAGAGAGAGGGACGTGAGACGCAATGGGCGAGGAGGACAAAAAGAACAATGAATGCCGTGTCACCGCGCCGGGAAACCGGAGTCGAAGAACAATCGGGAGATTTCTTGCCTCATCTCTCTTATACAAGCATTGAGCATGGACCTTACTGAGTTTCCGGCATGCGGCCAAGCGCCAATCGGTACGGCATCGGAATCGTAACTTATGGGGCTTGCCTCTAGCGCCCGTCTGTCTCGACTAGCCAGTCTGCCAGCCTGTTTGCCTCCGCCGGATGTAACGGCTGGGAGGAGAGTAGCAGTACCACTGGACAGATGCGATTACTAAGCTGCACAACGTCAACTTTGACGCCTTGCCATTGGGATCTAGAAACGAATCATTGTTTGGCCAGACCTATGTGTATTATGCATGTTGAGAACGCCAATTATTACCAATATACCAATATCTACCTTCTCCTATCCTGATATTCCTTGCCCAAATCCATCAGATGGTTGTTTATGTCGTACGTCCATACCCCACTTGTCCACCGGGAGACCACGATCCCCTCCTTGATTCTTCTCGGCTCTCTCCCATAGGCCCAAGATGTAGCTAAATAAGACAACCGCATCACTTTGGGTGTGGACTCGGCATATCATTCACCATCGTAGCCTCGCCCGACATCTCCTGAGGCGGCGGTACAACCTGGTTGTTGCCCATCTCGAACACGGGCTGTGTCTGCGACGGTGGTGACTGGTGGGGCGGCATTGGGCCCGAGTAATGATACTGCTGCTGCTGCTGCAGCTTCTGGTCTCCCGGGGCGCCATTGCCCCAGCCATACCCAGACTCGGGCTTGATGTACCCGTTTTGGTCGCTGTAGGGCACACCTGGCTGATGCTGAGGCCAGGGCCCATCGTGCGGCTGCTGTCCTGGGGCTGGTTGCCAGTAGCCCGATGTGTATCGTGGGGCAGGCGATCCGGGGTGCGAAGGCGGCGCGACCGCCGCCGCATGTGCGTCACGGAGCGCCGCGTTCTCGGCGTCTCGGTTGCGCCGGGACTTGCGTGAGTGGTAGAAGACGTACGCGGCGATGAGGGCCAGGAGGACAGGCACCCCGAGACCGACGCCGATGCCGACGCCCAGCTTCCCGCCCTTGGAGAGCCCGCCGCTGCCGCTCTGTGATTGATCGCCCGCGGCGGCCGTGGCGTTGAACTTGGGCAGCGCCACCGCATCTTTCCACTGCCCGCCCCTGGGCTGGTACATCTGCATCATGGTCTTATTGCTCATGTAGTACACCCAGATCCGGTCCGCCTGCACGTTGTAGGCCACGCCCAAGTGGGCGCTGGGGTCGTCCGCAAGGGGCCAGGCCGCCGCGCTGGGCCGCGTCGCGTTGCTCCACTTGAACGACCGGTCCTCATTCTCCTCGCGCCGCACCTGGCGCAGCTGCTTGTCCTTGCCCACGTACAAGATGCTCATCGTCTCGCGGGACCCGAACGCCAAGTCGAACGGCGTCACCGCCACGTCGAAACCATCGAGCGTGAATTTCGGGCCGCCGTCGTTGTAGCCAAACCCAAAGTCGTTCTGTGACATGTTGCTCTGGACAGGGAGTAGTTTGGTCGGGTCGCTCCCGTTGTAAGCATGTATCCCGTACGGAACGGCATCTAGAATAGCATCAGTGTTAGATAGAAATACCCAATATGAAAGTAGGCATGCAGAGGGAAATACCTATTCCCCAAACCCCTTCCTTATCTGAGATAGTAGTCGATATGAACAAATTGGCTGCTTCATCGGCCCGGCCGGCCTCAGGGGCGACTACAGTCAACTTGTCGGTTACGGCGAATCCAGCTGCGAGGTTACCAACAGAATCCCAGGGCACGGAAAGGCCCGAGTTGAACCAACCCGCCCTCTCCTTTGGCTTATACTTGATGGACGATAGCGTATTGCCCTTGTCTTTGTATTGTACCCGGATTCCTCCCTCCTCGCCAACAAGCAGCGCCACCAGGTCGGTACCCTCCTTTGGGGTTTTAATGTCGTTGGTATCCGTGAGCGCCCATGCATACCCGGTTTGGCCTCTGCTAGGCGTATAATGGCCTGTATTCCTGTCGCAGGCGAAGGTGGCCTCGACGATATGGTTCCTCTCCTTGGTTTGGTAAAACACTTGCGTCTGTTACAAAAGAGGCACACATTAGCACATGGGCTGTTTATGATTAAGGGGAAAACAAATCGATATATTATGCACAAACGGCTCACCATGATTGTGCCGTTGTTATCAGCATACCCAATGACTGACACATGGGTCCCAGGCAGGGGAGGGAACTCAGGCATCAACTCGAATGCTGCCGACTTGTTCGCAGGGAAGACGGGGGTTTCGTAGCTGTTGCAAAGGCTGTATAGGATGCTCTCGGACGCACTGTCGTACATGACAACCTGGGGTGCATCATACCCGGCGTTGATGAAAGCAGCTATTTGTGAAGCTTGTACATATCTGAGACAGATCTGGAGAGCGGTACCGAAGAAAAGAAGAACGTTACGAGATGCCAACGCCATGATGAAAGTGATGTGGACCTCAGCAAACCAGGTCCTGGGAGTATGTCACTAATTACAGTGATAAAGAGCTGAGAGAGACAGAGGAGGAGAGGAGGAATCCAGCTAGGGATACTGAGAGGTAAACGAGCGATCACCAAGCACCACTTACAGACTTGTTGGCCGTCTTCTCCGCCCGTGTCAAGCGGTATCCTCTGTGCTGGGTGACGGCGCAGTGCAGCATACATATGCAGTTGGTTCTTCATTTACATCCATGTGGGTCTGCGCCATCAGCCCTTCACGGGACTCTCAAGCAACCCCGAACAATCATTGGCTATAATTGGCCAATGTCCATAAATACGATAAACAACATCGAACCCGGTATGTTACCACACGACCCCGAATCGTTGGAGTATCAGAAGCGGCAGTGGCATGTTGACTGCATGGACGGCAAGGGTTGCATGTGAGCTGAAAAACCTCGCGAAGGTGCTAAGGCAAGGCAGGTTATTGTTGACGAGCAAGGGCTGGCAGTCTGGTGAGCTGTTGACGCGGTGCTTCTCCCCCTTTTTCAGGAGCGAGGTTGTCAAAGCAAACAGCCAACTTGCAACTAATCACGGCTCTCTACTGCCCCCAGGGATTGTCCAGCCACAGCCGAAGCAATGGTGCGCCCTCAATAACGGTTCCCGCTGCGGGGGAGATCAAACGAACAACCCTCTGACCAGCCAGATCAGAAAGAGAAAGGCGGAGGCAAGGCGAGACGAGAAACTCCCCTAGCAGCCCCCGCCTCCTCAGGCATCAATCAATTGGTTGCTCCCTAGGGAAGGGCTGAGTTGGGGGATCTGCCGCGGGCGGCAACAGTTGTTTTCGTTCGTCACGCAGCACGGCCCGTGCAGTACGACCCTCGGGTGCGGCCAATTGCATCGGGGTTTCTTTTGAGTAGAACCAACTCCCTTGGCTGGTTGGGGGGAGACCTGGCCAGGCTGGGGTAATCCTGCCAATGGGAAAAGGGCGACAGTCTGTGATGGGCGCTTTGAAGGGAAAGAGCTCCGATGCGATGCTGTGCATTCGGTCACACACTCTGGCTGCTCTGCTGGCCATCATTCCCGCCAGTTGCGGCGCCCAGGTCAGTGGCGCTGGAGGAACTGCGCAATGCATCCGGGAATTATCACTCTTGGTACGAGAGCAAGAGCACGAACTGCTCTCAACTGTGGTTGGCAGTCTGGCTTCTGTCAAGAGAGAGTTGAAAAAGGGTGGGCAGTGGGTGCTCTGCCATTGCGACAAGCACCAACAGCAGAGACGGTTGGACTAAGACACTTGCGGCTGGGCTTCAGCTGCAACTCAGCCTAGTGCGTAGGTACCCGCTATTTTATAAGTACTGCATGTTGCTTTGCTGGAATGACGGAAATAGCCATCAATGGGTTGACGGCGCGTAGGGCCAACTGCACTGTAGTTCGGAGTTTTTGAAGAGAAAACATGAAAACGGTTGGAATCCCAGATACTTCTATGTCGTTAGGACTCTGGCTGACCTGGAGGTAACTCCAACCTTCTCATCTGCCGTGAGGCATCCTTATTTACCAAACGCCCGGTGTAGGAAATGCATCTAAACCAAAAAGCAAGTCTATGCGCCTGTCACTAGCATCGCCAGTTGTATCAAACCCCTCCATGTGACGTAGCAAATATTACATCGCCATGCGAGTTCTCTCGCTGTTGCTGGTCTCTGCAACATTCTTCAACGGGGCAGCCATAGAAGGAAGCACGCGCGCATTTGCACCGTCTGCCTTTTGCGATCCCAGCGCGGCCGACGCCCCTGCCCTCGCCATCGCCAAGGCCTCCGCGGCCTCAGCCTGCCGATTCAAGAAGCTCAAGTAGGTCTGCCAGCCGACAGCAACGACGCCCGCGAAGAGGGCGCGGTACTCGAGCGGCAGGTACGCAAAGCTGATGGCCGTGACGACGGGCCAGATCTTGCACGAGTTGACGACGCTGATGGGTACTGTCGCGCACACGCGGTCCCAGCTCTGTTGTAGAGTGTCGCCCGATAGCAGCGCCTGCGAGCCGAAGAAGTACGTGTTGAAGATGGGCGTGAAGAAGGCCTGGTTGATGGCGACTTTGACGGCAATGGACAGCACCTTGGACGAGTAGTTGAAGTTTCGCGACAGGAACACGAACCTAGTGGGCCCCAGACGATTAGTCACCTACATACTTAGACCCCAGCAGTGCCTAAGCTACTTGGCTTGTGGAAAAGAAAAGAAGAGAGGCAGGAGAACTTACCACATGTGACCCGGGATCGCAGCCACCCCGCCAATGACCAGCGATCGTGCCGTGCGCTCGTACTCGTGCTCGTCCTTGCCGCTGATCTGCTGCGCACTGATATCGGCGCAGAGGTAGATAACCAGCATGGTAGCGACTTGGGTCACCCAGGGCCGTCGGCGCTGGGCGCGGGCGTAGGCCTCGGCTCCGCGCGTGAGAGGTCCCAGGCGCTGCCAGATGGGCAGGGGCGCGATGGTGTTGGCCACGGGCACAGGCACGGGCGCGAGTGTCGCTTTCTCCGCATCTTTCGCCACCGGCTCGATCGTAGTGGTAGTACTCGCACCGTTGCTATCATTGTTGTTCTGGTGGGTGTTCTTGGCTAATGCGGTGTCGACGTCCTTGCCTTCGGTTGGTCGTGTGACCGGTCTTGCCGATGTGTGTAGTGATCGTGCAGGCGGCTTTCCTCTTACGAGTCTGCAATTTTCATTGCTGAAAGTGAATGGGGCCCTATACTTGATTCTTCCTCTTACTGATGTTTTTGGTAGGATACAAAATATGCCACACTTTTTTTGGCGAGAGAAGGATGTCTGAACCTTCCCTGTGTGAACTGCCACGATCTGAACGGGGTCTGGTTGGAAGAGTCGAGGTTGCGGGGGCCTTCGTCGGCGTGTCATTTCTGGTGCTGCGACACCGACATCCTTTTCATCTTCTTCATCTTCTTTTTCTTCATGTCGTTTCGCCGGTGGCCCGGCTAACGGCCCACGATGGAACGGCCTTAAACGTCGCCTCTCTGTGCGCACGAATTTACAATACGGATCCCCGAAATGAAATGGGTTGTCTTTGTGAATTGACTTTGTTAAGGATCCTCTGGGTATTCGCAAAGCCGTAGAACCGTCGTGTGTACTGGGGAAGGACGCAAGAATGTTGCCTGTATGGAGTGCCACGATCTGCAAAGGTATTCGCGAGTTTCCATAGATCAGTGGTTTCTGACTTTTGTTCTCGGTTGCTGTAACGCCGGCACCTTCGTCGCCCAGTTCGGTCACCTGTGCGGGCGATGGCGGCGATCTCGTCGTCGGCGCCTTCTTGTTGCGGTCGGCGGTGGTGAGGGAGGATATAGCTCGGTAAGTGGGCGGTTGTCGCGAGGGTCGGGGAAGTCGCCGCAAGGGTTCTGCGCGCTGTCGCAGCACGTCGCGTAGGAGCAGCGTGGACGCCATGGCGATTGGCGGACTAGAATGACTAGAATAAAGAGAGTCTAGAGCGCTCTACCGGGGTATCATGGTGGATGCAGGGCCCAGGTGGGTGTGAAATTGTCGAGAATCGAACGACGCTCGTGTATATCTGATGGGTTGGCAATGGAGGGGGGTTTAAAGATTTCCGATCGCATTTTATTTTTAGAGACTGGACAATACTTAACCTAGCGCTAGGCCGGAGGTTACTTGGGGAATTTAGTGACTTGGACCCCTGTTCTTTTCTTCTCCCTCGGTTGCGCTCGGGTCAATCCGCCCAATAGAACTCGGCCCGCCGCCCTGTCCGCTGATCTGTTCAGTCCCTAAACATTGCACCCCAATCATCTCCATCGGGGCTTACAGGGAGTCGTCGATACTGTCCCTAAAAACGTCCAGCAATTTTCTCATTTACAGTATCCGTTCTATCGTTTTCTAATTTATGTTAGAGCTTGCACATTTTGGGGAGATATTCCTTAAGATGATCTATGCATCATATTAGCTACTGAGATGCAATAGAAAATTTGGCAAAATGAGATCAACGCACAATAGGTGCTACCTCCTTCCTCAGCTGGAACGGTAGTCACGTATGATAGTATTACAGCCCTTACTAGCTACTAGCGGTTTATAATCCAGGTATACTGTAGCTGGACACGGTTCTTGCTTCCTTTATCCTCTCAGTCTCTGTTGACGCGCTCTCTCTCGCGATGATCCTCGTGAAGCGGTGCCACACTAGCGCCCGGGTCGACAGCTGACCCACCGTGAGACGCTGTCGCGTCGCCGCTCCTGTCCGACCCCCTCGTCGCCTCCATGGCGTAGCTCTCAAACCCGCCCGATGAGTCGTGTTCGTAATAGTCCTCGTCCCCGTCCCCGTCCCCGTCCCCCTCCCCCTCCCCGCCCCCGTCGTCATGCACCTTCGACGGGTCTGGGGCGTTCATGTCGCGGAGCAGGTACCGCCGCCCCAGCCAGACCAGGCGGCGGCCCTTGAGGCGGACAAAGTCGCCCTTGGGCACGTTGAAGACGTCGTGCAGGTTCTCAAGCGAGCGCTCACGCGTCTCCTCGACCAAGAAGTACACCAGGACCCAGGCCAAGAGCGTGAGGCCGCTGAAGAGGCCCAGGCTGCCCGGCGGCGTGAGGGCTTTCTCGTCGCTTATTCTGCAATGGTTTCCATTCATCAGTAGCTGCACACAATTTAGGACATAAATGATGTGCGAATGTGATATGAGACTCTGTATGCGGGAAGTGTGGAAAACATACCGCGGGAAGAAGATGGTCAGTAATCCGGCAAAGAACAGATTGACGGAGATTACGCAAGCGCAGCCCTAGAACATCAATGTTAACGACATCGTCGTTTCGCTGACTGACAGCAATTGTGAAGCTTACAAGTTCTCGGTGGGACAACGGAAAACTAAGACGAAAGATCAGTATCGTTACAAGTCGCTATTGTGGGCTGAAAGCCTGCCCCGGAACATCAGGCCTACCTCTCAGATGCCAGCGTGAACGGAATAGGACCTCAAACGAAGTTAGCGTTGGTTGAAATGTAATGGTTATCCTGAGATGACAGGCCCCAACTTACCTAGCCCAGGGGCATAGACGGCAGCATGAACTGTGATTTGCCGTTTAGTATCGGGAACGCTCGAAGAGTTTATGGGAGTCATCTTACAGTACAACAACGTGGCAACCAGTCGTACAGTGTTGACGTTTCCCCCATCTTTGACGTAGGGTATCGGGAATGCATAGGCGGCACCGGCCATGAAGACACACATGAGCGGAAGCGTGGAAATCAGCCATTTCCTTCTCCCCAGCGTGTCAATAGTTTTGATCGCCGGGAGCCCGCAAAAGAAGGTGACAGCCCCTGGAGGATGGGACGTTAGTTCCAATCATGCTGGTGTATGATCTGGGGGGGAATTTGAGGCTCACCGAAGCCCACGCTCAGCCCAAGGGCGATGATTGTCCTGTCCTGGGCAGGTCCGAGAAACGAAAGAAATAGCGTTCCTGGATTGCGTGAGCACGAAGTCGTACAACTGGAGATTTGATGTCTACTTACCAGAATAGAAGGCAGATACGTTTACTAAATCACATTAGAACGTTTTAAATCGGACTTATTGGGTAGGGGGACGAAAACTCACTGCCGCAGAGCTGCTGGGACAAGGCTACGGTTGAGGCGCTGATCAACGCGTTGCGTAGTCGGGTCTGTGTGAACAGATCAAAGAAGCCGCCAGTCGAACGCCGCGCAATGGGAATTTCCTTGGAGTGCGGCTCTCTCTCGGCTTGCTCTTGGTGTTGCTGTTGCTGCCCCTTGTGTTCCTCTTCGATAGTCTTATGCAGGAGGTATATATCCTTCAGTGCAAGCAGCTGTGCGATCCAAAGGTGAGCCCTCTAATCCCTTCATGTCTCGTAGGATGGGCACATCAACGTGTTTTGTTTCTTACCTGACAGTCCCCTCTTATACTGGCTAACGCATTGTACGCCTTTTTGGGGCTGTAGTTTCTGCTGCCGATCCGCATGTAGTATCTGGGACTTTCTGGGCACGACCATAAGGCGACGAGCAGAAACGCAGCCGGAAGCACAGGAGATCCGAGCATTAAACCCAGGACGACATCGTTCGAAGGGATCGCGGCCGCGAAAATGAGGTTGAATATCAGGCCAACCATTAAACCACAGGCAACCCTTGCGTAAGCATTAGATACAACCAGCGTTGGTTGGCGGAGAGTAAAGTGCCCTTACCAAAGCTGCCACGCCAAAAGGAAGGAGCCGCGCCAAAACCTGATGGCGGTCTCGGATGCCAGAATGGGAGTGCTGACGGCCTTTATGCCCATCCCTAAAGAATGCGTTAGACAAGGACTTTGACTCTCAGTGACAACTCTATTGAGACCATCCAAGTCGAAGCAATAGGAGATACATGGTGATGACGAACCGATTCCGTTGATGACCCTGACGCCAAAAAGAAGCCAATATCGATCAAATCGCTTGTTTACGTCTTGAAAAAGAGGAATGAGACCGGAGGCCACACAGCTGACCAAGATGAAGGACGCCGACATGGCCATGGCCCCTTTCCGTCCAAAAAAGGTGTTGACAGGTGGAGCGATCCAGCATCCGATGCAGGCCGCCGCAAACCAGGGGACAGCATTGATGCCTCCCAGGGCCCAGGCTATATCAATCGCTTTACCGCTACTGCCCCCGGCCACACTGTTTGCCCCGAGCAATTCGGGATACAGCGACGACGAGTTGAGCGAGGCCTGCATGTGGCCTTGCAAGAAGGCAGCCATGCATACGGCTATCGTGACCCGCCAAATATCGTTTTTGGAGAACAGTTTGTCTTTCTCGTTCCTAAGGGCCTCTTTCTGCTCCTCGGAGAGTTTGACCTGCAGTGGACGATTCACATAGTCCTCTTCATCGCGGGCTACCTTGTCGTAGGCTAGTGGAAGTGCAAGTGTCAGCCTCCGTGATCAGAGAACTATAAGATGTATTTGAGGTTGTACGCACTGTTGGCATCCCGAGCTACAAAGGCGGCATCAACAAGCTTCTGGGTCATCTCTTCATCCATTTCCAGCAGGGTTCGAGCAAAGTGCCGAGCATCTTCTCTTAGCTCGTTGTCGTTCATAAGGACTGGATCATGTTAGTAAGCAGCCTCGAGGCCATGAAACGCGACAGAAGCTCGAACGGAGCGGGGACATACGAAGGCTGTCAGGAACTTGACCGCGGTGAGTGGCCTTATCGCGTCGACGACGACCATTACGTCGCCCACCTCTGATTGTCGAATGATTGATCATGATTGGAGAAAACGACGAGTCAGTATCAAACATCTATCATGAACCACGCTTCCAGTCCTGGAGATCGAATCGAATCATACACCGCGAATCTTGAGCTCCAAGACTCTGCCAGCTTGAACTCGCAAAAGTGTTCTTATAGTCTGACGAAACTAACAAAGACATCGGGTCAGGCGCGGCACGGGAGCAGGTCGAAGATAATCTTGGCGACTCTATGTCTCTCACTAGGCCTCCCGCTCGCTACCATAGTGTAGTTCCTTTTTTGTTCTACTCGTTTTCTTCACTGAGCGCCAAGAGTATGAGCACACCCTCAAGTGATTTGCATGGATGAACACGAGTTTGGTCGCCCGAGGCGACCGTTGCTCTCGGCAGGCTATAACTGGGTCGGATGGATTGACTGAACCCCATACTACGCTAATGTGTACTTGCTGACTTACCATTCACCCCTACCCCGCATGTACTCGGCCATATCGATCGATATTGGAGGCACCCTAGGATGGAGCATCTTCCCGGTTCTTGTGCCGTCGTACCTGGCTACTACTGTACGATGGTGGGTACCTACCTAGCCGCAAGTTCCGAACTATTGTCGTGTCGACATGATGTATAGCGGTCGTTTTCATGGTCTTCGTTTTGGCTGCCGATGCGGTTGCACATTGAGTTCTCTAAGTCAGATTGACCTCATAGCACATTCATGAGTTTCCGGCTACTACGAGGAAGGCTCGAGAAAGGATTGGCGTCATGGAATCAACGTAGAAGACAGAAATCAGACGAGGCTGGAAGTGTCGAGGCTCCAAATCGTTGATACCATGCAGCAACAGGTGTGGCACGGGAAGAATCAAGATATGAGACAGGGGCGCGGCGAAATATGCAGTAAGCAGCGCCTCGTGGCAGCCTAATGTGACGGGCCTAATATAACGAGGCAGGCTGAGCGTTGATATTGTGGTTCGACTATAGCCAAGGAAATCCTTCAGTCACTAGCCAAAGGGCCTAGCCCACTAGACCGAAATTTCAACATATCGATAGAGTCAGATGACGTGGAAAAGGACAAAACATCATGAGATGAACAGGGGTTCGCAGCATGCAGGCGGGTGAGGCAGACCGGCAGGCTGATGGTGATGGGCTGTGTGTATAGCAACCAATGAGCCAGGGCGTAGTAAAACACACCGACCGGTCTGACGCTGCCAATATTGCACCTTTGAATTCGTTGGCGGCCTCTAGTAGTAGATTGACCCAAGCTAACAATAATAGTAAATCTGGGGTAAATCGGCCCATTCATTCTATCCCTGCCCCAGTCACTCATCTTCTAATTGTTTCATTATTTCCCGTCCGGCTTCTCACGACAATGTCAGGCGTAGCAGAGGCCCTCGGGGTCATTGCGTCTGTCATTGAAATAGCCAGGTTCGCCAGTGCCGTCACCCAATTCATTTCAGAGATATCAGATGACACTTCGGGAATCAAGAAAACACTTGTCCATTTCCAAAACACCATTGCGGGTGTCAAGAATGTATTCGAGAATATCCGAAACGTCATCCGCGAACTGGGCTTGGGCAAGTCTGACCACCTAGTCCGCATTGTATTGGACTCTGCTGAGCACTGCGAGGGTTTACTGAGCGGTCTCAAGAAGGAGTTACCAGAGTTAGCGGAAGATGCTGGGATCGGACGGAAGACCAAGGCCGCTTTGGTCAGGAAGCTCAATGGGAAGGTCATAGGGGAACAACTCGACTTCCTAAAGCAGTACATGCAGATAACCCAACTTGCTTTGACCACGATTGAGTCGTAAGTACATTGCCCCGACCTCGTGTCCGAAATCCCGTGCGACAACTTGCTGACAATAAATCCTACCAGCCGGAAAATCTCGACAATAGATGCGAAGCTCGACCGATTGGAAAGTGTTATCCAGGACCTCACCGCCCTACCCGCTTACAGCCCCGACAATTCTGCCGATTATAATCGTCTCAGGGACAATATCGACAACTTCCGCGATGTTGCCACGAAGGAGAAGACCCTCTATGAACCTGATGCAAGATCGATCTATGGCCGAAGGGAGGACACCAGGTCCTCGCTCGCAGTCGCTGATCAACTTCATCCTGTCGTCCAGGACCTACTCAAAGATGCGCGACCATCCGCACAACCTCATAACGATACAATGGACGCCCTTGAGTCGAAAGGCATGCTTTACAAGGCAGCGCATGCGGAGTTGTCGCCTGAGGAGGATCCGAAGACCACCGAAAGACGAGCCGACCTCCTGATAAAATGCCCCACAGTACGGTCGCACCAGGAGGCCCTGGCCATACTGCGAGATCTTTGGGAATCGGAATTAGCCAAAGACCGGGACGTTATATGCCCGAAACGGCTGGGGCGAGTAGGGTCTAAACTAGCACGCCTGTATCTCGATAGTCAGAGCCTTGGACACTCGACCGAATCGCAGCGAGTGGAAGATCGAGAGAGGGCGGACAATGTCCTCCACCAAAGCCTGGAGGTGTTGATGTCGCATTTGCCAACACTTCGGCCATTTCCTTATAATACGGTATTGATGGTTGGAGAGCTCCTGATAACCCTTTTCAAAGAGACAGGGAAGGCGTCTGTTGCGACAAGCTTACAGGACGTTCTTCCGCAGAGGCTCAAGACGGAGCTCGCAGGGGATCCCATTCCCAATCGTTCAGATTGGCCTCACTCAGGGTGGCCGCGTACATTTGAGCCGTTAATGCCACGCTCCTTGACTTGGTGTGGAGAGGAAAATATCGCAGCGCTACTCAGAAATTGGCCAGTCAAAACAGCAGTGGCCACACGACCGAGCGACCTAAACCTCAAATTCGACATACGGTCGCCGGATTTCCGGTTTGATAAAACCACGGGGGGCATATCGCCCCTTCAACTCGCTGTCATATTTGGAGAGAAGGATGTTGTAGAAGAGATGCTCAGGGAAGTGGAGGAAGTTGACATAGGATACCGTTCCTTGATCACCCCGTTGATGGAGACTTCGCGAAACGGGAGGGGAGATATCGCTGAGATGCTGCTTAAACGCGGGGCTTCGGTCGAGCGTGTGGATTCGAAGAAGCGAACGGCCCTTCATTTGGCTCAAACCGCAGAAGCGATTGACGGAGTCGGTACAGCGAAGCTATATTTGGATGCGAAGGCGGATTCACTGCTGGAACTGGAAGACAAGGCAGATTCACTGCTGGAACTGAAAGACAATGACGGCAAGACGGCACTTTACCTGGCTTGCGAAGCGGGAAACGGATCCATGGTGAAGCTGTTGGTGGGAAAGTATAATGCAGACGTCGACGTGGCAGATCCGTACGGCAAGACCGCCCTGCACGCGACAGTGGACGCAAAGGAACCCCTTGGCGAAAGGTTCAACATCGCCAAACTCCTTCTCGAAGCCGGCGCCGACCCGGACACGTCGGACAGCCACGACCACACACCGCTCGGCACCGTGTCCTCCCGCGGTCATGCAGACCTTGTCGCGTTGCTACTTGAGCACAAGGCAGATCCCAACCGGCCAGGCCAGGAGGGGCGGACGCCGCTGATCGAGGCCACGAAACGAAACCTCGCCGACGTGGTGCTGGAGCTCCGGCGACATAACGCAGATCCCAACAAGGCTGACGCCATTGATCTCGACGCCTACGACTACTTTCGGAAGTTCTGCCCGGCGACCTCGAAAATCAAGAAGCTTTTCCGGGACGACCCAGCCACGCTCCCACGCTCGCTCCCGCGCAGGCCCAGCCACACATCGGTGAGGACTGAGCCGGTGCCTCGCACGAACACCACTGGCGTAACGACTCCATCGTCGCATGGTAGTAGAAGGTCGACGGTGCCGGCGTCTGAGCAGCCGTTGAGACGTTGGTCGTTTTGGAGGCCGAAAGATCGAAGGGAACCTTAACACCCCGAAACACGTCGGATTGAGGTGTAGGATACGGATGTACATATGTAATATAATGGTGATGGCGACAATGTTTAATGACCCTAGGCTAATTTCAATCAAGCGTACATGTTACTCGCGCTGTAAGTGGCTTTGGTGCCGCATTGCCGTTGAATCTGTGAAATCAACACGAACGTCAAATGTCGCGACAAGTTCCCTAACCCAGCATGGGGGGGGGGGGGTTCTTTTTGGCAACTGGGGCCCATGGCTTACATGCTTTCCTTTAGGAATCTGATGACAGTATCCACTAACCACTTCTCCGGCTCCCCGGGCGGCTGCTCGACGCGGTGATCAGAGTTCGGGATGACCCCCGAGAGGTCACTCGCAACACCGGCGTGGCACAGTGACTTCCACTGCCGTATGAGAGCCTCCTTGTCGATGGTTGTCGGGATGTACTCGTCTTTCCCCGAGTGCAGGATCAGCAGGGGCTTGGAGAACCGCTGCCAGAACACCCTGGCCTCGTCGGGGGTGTAGTCGGGATCGAAATAGTTATCACCACCGCTATTTGGATGAAATAGATGCATGGTTAGCAAAATGACCGAACAAGACAGAAATGGAAAATTGGTGATGGCGGGGTTTACTCACTCCTTGGCGCTCAAAGAGTACCAACGATCGGCTGAAATGGGTACGTCGAAGATGCCCGCGGGGACAACATCGGTCGGCATGCGATCCTGGCCATTGCCCCCGGCGATCAGGCCCCGCGCCGTCTGGACGCTCTGCTCCAGCTTCTCGGCGCCCATGCCTAGCATCAGGGCGCCGCGGTCGCAGGCGGGCGCCTGCAGGATGAAGCCGTCCACGGGCGGGAGGTCCGAGTACGTGGGCGAGACGTACTCCATGCAGTCCTGAGTGCCCGTCGAGTGGCCCATGAGCACGATCTTCTGCTTGCCAAGGGAGCGGAGATAGCGGACTAGGGCGGCGATATCCGCGACATCGTCGGACAGGCGCTTGAAGCCGAACTGGGTGTACGAACTGCCCAGCCGGAATTCATAGAGCGAGTAGTCCAGTCGCCTCTCGACGAACGCAGCGGAAATGGCCCGTGGGTAGTAGACGGTGAATGGGCCATCGCCCAGGCCACCGATGAAAACAAGGGCGTTCGGGGCGTTCGCTGGGCCGGTCTCGAACGCGGTGTTGTGCGGTGTTGGTGAGGGGAAACGATGGACGGTGGTCGGAAAAGTTGCAGCGGCTGAGCTTGGGGGCACATCGCCGCCAATGGGACCATGGGAGGGCATCATAATGGCCAAGCCAACTGGGACTAGCAATTGTCAATTGTCACGTAGAGAGAGGTGGGAAAGGGGCGTGGAACAATGAACACACCCTCAATCTCATGCGGGGGTGTTCCATGTTGCGGTGGTGCAGTCACGCCAGAATCTAGGGTGCGTCCGATCACTAAACAAGCCCCGAAATGGCCCACCGTTTAGAGACCACGCCAACGCTTGAGTGACACCGAATTACTTTAGGCCTTGTACGTCCTAACAGCCAATTGCAATTACACATATCATGCTTCAATGATAACTTCAACACCTTGATAAACAGGTATAGATCGAATGAACAGCATGATCCTTGGTCCTAATGCATCCTGTGCCATAATGCAATGTGGCATGCAACTGTTGCCATGGCTTTTTGAGCAGGGAGCCAGTTTTTTTTAGTTTTTTTGGCGCCCGGGGGTACGATGCAGCGGTGCTTGGACAATAGGTATTGACTTGTTCGGTGGCTTGATCTAACAGCCGGCCTCACCGTATCGTCTGGGCCACCAGCAGATCTACTGGACTGCCAAGTAGGCGGTGGTTGCGGGCGGCTGGCTGCCCGTTTCGATTCTACATTTCTGCTGGCGTGATCATGTTCAACCATGACGGATGGATGCGAACGCTCAAATCACAATCATGAAATAGCAAGGCAAAGCATCGAGTTGTGATTGGAAATTAGTCTTAGAAGTGGTAGGCTAGGAGGCTCGTTCAGACCAAATGGAAGCCTCTTGCGTTAGGTGCAACATCATATCACTGGTGCAAGCCACATTGAACAGCGCTGCAATGGCTGTTGATTGATATTGTACTATTCATGCTTATTTGACGGAGCTTCAAGTCTGTATAAGCGAGTCAACATAGTCATGGGTCATATGCCAGATATGTGTCAAGTCTCAACCCCCTTTCAGTCTTAATCCAACTTGCGAACATACTCAACAGGCCCAACGTATCGCTTCCGAGCCACAGCGGCATAGTAAACAAGTGATCCAACAACCGAGGCGCTGTATATGAGGATATTCCAATTCATCAACTCCGGTGTTGGATTTGGCCCGGGAGGGAAGAAAGTGAAAATGAACGCGAGAGTTAGGAACGCCATGGACATCATGTTAATAGCAACGCCCCATCTGCCCAACGAGAACTTGCTTGGAAGCAGGGGTCGGGCTGTAAGACGACGCCACAGGACGCAACCAATGCTACATAGGTAACTGGAAAGGATGGCGTTGGTCCCCAGAGATGTAAGGGTATTGAACGCCACGGGGGATCCAATAGCAATTAAGGAAAGTAAAACCGTGAAAATCAAGGTTGTTACAATCGCGTTGACTGGCAGATTAAGGCGTGGATTCACATCTAGAAGTGCGTCAGTGTATCGGCAACTCTACACAGCAACCAAATGAGAACTCACGCGCGAACCAGTTGGAGAAGGGCATTCCTTGGTCACGGGAGAAGGCCCAAAGCTGACGAGATGCTGTAGCCCCCACCGTGAGATCCCCAGCTATAGTCATGAAGATGATCAAGACACTCATGGCCGTAGCACCGCTAGTTGTCTGCGTAGTGTTATAGAAGGCAGCGATAAAGGGGACACCGGTCGGCGAGTCCAATATGTCGGCCAGATTTCCCAGAGTCGAGCAGAAGGTGATTAACATGATCCATCCTGGTTCCCAACAACTATTAGTAAGTCGCACGAGATTACGGTTACGGATTCAGATGTATGGCGTACCAAAAATTCCGTTGAAAAAAGTTGTCGCAATCATGGAACGTGGTAGTATCCTCGATGCGTCTTGTAGCTCTTCCGACATGTGGACGGCGGCGTCGGCTCCGAGTAAAGGCACGATGCCGGCATTGATACCCACGATGGCGCTGAGGCCGATGTTGCCCCAGTTCCCACCATCATTGAAGGTAGTGAATACCTCAGCTGGGGGGCTTCTGGGCGCAAGGACCCAAAGGGTGACCATGATACCGACGAAGCCCAAAACATGGATAGAGAGAAGGCCCGCCTCCACCAATGGCAGTTTTCTTGCCAGCGCGGTGTTGAAGAAGACTCCAAAGCTTGCCACGCCAATCGCCAGCATAGTACCATGCCACATGTGCGGTACGTAGGTTGTCTCGTAGTTAAGCACAAGCAGGCCCTGTATCTGCGTCGCCGCGATGTACGCCATTGATGCGTAGAAAGTCTGCCAGGCCAAGACGCACATCCAACCCATCAGGTAGCTCAGAAACTTTTGATGCTGTTTGGGAGCAAACTCGGAGACCCAGTGATACTGGCCACCCGTCGTTGGGGCCATAGAGGCAATCTCCGCCATGGAAACGTTGACGAAGATGAAACCGACCCAAGCAACAAAATACATCCAGATGTACCCAGCAGTCCCGCCATTTATCAACCCAATGGACGATACAGCCAGTACAGACTCCCAAGATTGCATGAGGATCATGGAGAAGCCGAAGATGGACAAGAACCGGAAGTTTCTCTGCCAGGCAGTCATGGGGATCAGTCAATAAAGAAGCATCCAAATGATTATCATCTATCCTCTACCCAATCTTACCTTTAATTCCTGTGTCTTGCCCATCCGGGTCATATCACGGCGATCCTGCGCATTGCCCTCCTTCGGATCGACAAAGTCGCTGTCTGTCTCGATGTCAACTGTGGCTTGGTAATTCTTCGCCTCAGAAGAATTGGCATCAAACACCATGTTGGGCAGTTTTGTAGATAGTAATAATATGATAAGATGTAATCAACAATTAAGAAGCGGTGTGTTATCACAGTCTTGTGGAGAGCAATACGGGGAGGAATGGTCGCTATTTCTGGACGAACTCGAGAGTTACTTGTAGCGCAATATTCTTCGCATTATTACACCATCCATCTCCTAGAGCGGAGAGGATTGCCCGCTTGCCACATATGATAAATAGACCGAATTGCCGAGTTTACATTGTCGGAACGTGGACTTGGAGACCTGAGACGTGCGTGTGTGTGTGTTTTGCGGCCCGACACAGTGGTAAAAGTTGGAGGGAGCATTAAGCGACAGCCGTACGAATTTCCTCCCCCCATACACAGACTGTCAGGGTGATAATGCAGCCATTGTGGACGCCTGTCAACCGAATATCAGTGATATCCTTGTTTTCTGGGCCGCCACAACTTGAGCCTTTCCCTTCGATACTTAGCTTCAACCAGATAGCAAATGTCAATCTTCCCATTGGTCTTGTCCCGCAGAGTGTAGATCGCCCTTACCTGCGGGATCTCGCTTACGCAACCCGTTCGAGACTAGAGTACGGATTTAGACCTGGGACCTCAAGCCAAGATACATACCGTGTTCACTGCCGTATCCTGGACTGTGCCATTCCTGCAGTTTGCTACAGGCCTTACAGGCTGCCATTCAGCTCTCCCTCCTGCCACCAAGCCTCTCATCCAGGTAGATACGCAAAGGCCGCAGCGAGTTGATTACTCGAAGAAGCCTGGACATCCTGTGGTTTGCTACATCAGCAATCTTCCTACAGTTCTTTCCCAGGGCCCTCCCTGCTTGCGATGAAGTTAATACCACATTGGTAGCGCCATCGGCTGATTTCTAGACCTCCATATCATATTGTGATCAAGAGGGCGCGTCGTCATTTGAGTAACGTTGTTTCTCACCCTCTCCGCCCGCCTCTTTTCCTTTGCATGTTGCTGTCCCAAATGCAACCGACTCTGACAACATCCGGTTCCCTTCCAACCTTCCAAACGACCCAGCACAACGGAACCGACCTGTGAAAATCATCCAAAAACATTCAAAGGAAAACACGATATGCATATGTCCTCCCTGTGGATGTTACCTAAACCTACCCATGGCTCAGATTGACAATAATTCTCGTATCTTACCTCCCTTATAGATTAGATAAGAGTTAAGGAGATCATGTCAGTGAGTGGTCCAACACTTCTTCCATATTTGGGTATTATTGTCCGACGAACCAATCAATCCATCGGGGCGAGTTTGCGGGCCTTACTTGCCATATAACATTCTTCATTTCCTAACCTGTGCATTAAAGATCGATCTGGGCGGCAACATCATGAGCACTCCGAATATAGGAAACAACACCACCAGCTCCGCACGTTTCTCGCCCATCACAGAGAACGACCACGCCGGATATGTTTGGATAGTCACCATCATCGGCATTGTGTATACGGCTCTCTCATTCTTCTTGAGAGCCTGGATCAAATACCGGGTTTACGGATGGGACGATGCCTTGATTGCTGCTGGAACTATGATGCATATGGGTCAAGCTATATCCGTCTTCATAGCTCTCTCCTATGGACTGGCAAAATCGAAAGCCGTTACCAGCCCTCTAGACGTCACGACAGCTAGCAAAGCTTTCTTCGCAGCAGAAGTGATGGGACTTGTTGTTTTAGGTCTTGCGAAATGCTCGGTACTCGCCTTGATGTTGCGCGTGTTCACTCCAGAGACTGGAATGGCCGCAGGACATCGTGCTTGTGTGGCATTAACGATACTCAGCGCTGCCTGGTGCGTATCGTCCATTGTTACGATCTCTGCCGATTGCAGCTTGCGTTCAATCCTCACGCCAGAGAGCAAAGAGCAGTGTCCCGACCTGGTATGTTCTCCATCCCTACGAGTAGCCCTTAGCACATCTGACAAAAGCTTCTTGACAGTTGAACCGGCTACGAGGGATCACGATCTCAGAGATTATCACCGACGTCATGACCTGCCTCCTGCCTTTGTGGATCACCATGCCGCTTAACATGACCAGCGGCGTCCGGTTCCACGTCTCGCTTGCCTTCAGCTTTCGCATCTTTGTGGTGCCACTCGCCGCCTTCCGCTTATACTATTTTCGAGATGCCGCCGAGTCCGCCGACATCCAGCTCGCTGTCACGAGCAGCGTCCTCTTCCAACAGGCCGCCATCACCGTGTCTCTCGTCAGCGCAACCATCCCCAACCTACGGACCTTTATGGAATCGATGAACTCAAGCTTCAACCTGCCACCACTGACCGTCGGCGAAACCCGCGGCTACGCGCTACGCACGTTTGGCGGCAGCACCATGATAAGCAGCGGCCCGAGCGGCGGCGGCCGTCACACCACCAGCAATCGGGCAAAACACAGCAAGTCCCTCGCCTCGAACACCAGCCAGAACCGTGATGATCCGGAGGAGTTATCGCTTCGTCCAGATGGGGTTCACCACGAGGCACGAATATCGCATGGTACGCATCTTAGTGATTCAACGTCAGAGGAGCAACATAGTCTAGACCGGACAGTCAGCGAGGATCGAATCATTACCAAACGAATGGAGTGGCATGTACGTCATGAAACTGGATGATATTCAAGATGTTATACATTAGACCGTAAAGTTTTCTAGAGTATTGAGTAGAACTTATGTAACCGTGGCTATTGAACAGTTCATTTCAAACTCCTGCATCTGCGTTCAATATATCTCTTTGTCCATTTGGATTAAGACGAAGTTGCTAATTGGCATCGCGTATATATTTGCACCTTTGCTGTCTCCGTCCTATAACCGATTTTCACGTCAAGCTAGTTTGCCAGGGTATCGAGTGTAGCTATTACAAGCGGTTTCGGAGAATATATATTAAGTAGCACTGTTGCAGCGATTCTAGTCAGATTAGTTTTTTTAAAAAGTTGGACTTCAAGTGATCTGATGATGAACAAGTTGTTCAACATCCGTAGAAAATATCTGGCTGCCTTTCTCGATATACGCTGTCCCCTTATTGAGATGCCAACCTATCCATCTCGCCCCCCAACACCTTCTCAAGATGATCCGAATCCATAAACGCCTTGACCTCGACAATCCTCCCCTCCCGATTCCACCGCACATGCCACGAATAGTGCTGGTCGTAGGCCACTCCGCTCCTAGTTCTGACCCCAACCGTCCGGAGCTGCACCGCGGACCACCCCGTCGCCGTATCAACAATAACACCGCTCTCGCCGCCGGGCACTTCCAGCCGGTAGCCCGGCGCCGCGAGCAGCGTGTCGATGTGGGCCCAGGTCGCGTCGTAGTAGCTCTGCTTGGAGCGCCAGCGGCCCGCGAAGCGGTGGGAGCCCGTCACCTCGAAGTCGACGGCGTCGTCGACGTGCTCGAAGAACCGGGTGACACCGTGGGGCGGATGGGCAAAGTGGGCGAAGACGTCGTGGATGTACTTGCGGTCGGGGAAGCTGCCGCCGGATGACGACATGGTGGTGTTGTGAGTGGTGCCGTTTCTTACGTGTTGGTTTGTCTGGTACCTAGGTGTGGATAAAAACTGTATTTCGAAAAGTATATATGTCTCAAGTCAAACTGTTCACATGGATACGGCTCTATGGAAGTCATCAATGAATTGGAGATCCTAAATATAACCGCTCTATTGGGATTCCATTGGGGAGACCAGAGTGACGTGACGGGGTGAACATGCCCCGCCCTCACACGCAGCAACCACCAATGCTTGGTTTTGGGGTTTTAGTGACACCAAGTCTCTCCGATTTAATCGGCAATTCCAGCTGGCGGCCTTTGTGGCAGGCTTCGGTGTGCGTGTCGAGCCGTGGCTCTACTGCGGAACGGGTGCGCTTTCATCGGAGACAGTCATAACCCTAAGTGTTCGGTCACTACTTTGCGGTCCTGTACTTGCTGGACGAAACACAAGCTTGGCCATGACAGCTGCAACCCGTGGCCGGCAGCGGCGACAAACAGCATGCCCAAGATGTAAGCAAGATCATATGCAAGTGTCCGCCGTCAGGCTTGAAAATACGTTGGATTTACCTCAAGCTAAGGATAGGCTCCTAGCCAGATACCTTCCCGCGAACCTAGACCCTAGATGCGGGTGGAACCAACCATCTTTCATTGCGGTTAGTTTAGACTTCATCAAAGCGTTCTGACAGACCCGCTTCGGATGGGAGTTCCGAATCACAGACTTACAGTCGTCGGCTGACACACAGGAGACAGTAGGCCATGTAGCTTATTCCAACTTCCCTCCTTCTCATCAATTTAGTTAAGCAATCTGATAACAACAAGTCCTCCATACCTAAGTACCATGCCAGAAAAGATGTCTACGCCAGCGCTATGCCTTTTGTATATCCACTCATCCCTCCCCCGGAGTACCTAGTACCTGACTGATAATAAAACATCTACGGTTCTACAAGACTCACTCCCTTTTTAGTCCAGTCAGCTCCCTCCCTTATGCATCATCGTCATACATGTCCTGATCCCACCGCCTCCCCGGGCTAGGCGCCGGACTCATTCGCATCTTGGGCCGGCTCCTGAAGATGAGCTCCATATCCTCGACGCCCTTCTCCAAGAGCTCCTCAACAAACGTCGACTGTTCCCCGACATCCTCGTCCTCCTCGGCGATGGGGAACTGGTTCTCCTTCCGCGGCGACACCATGCGGCTCTTGCGCTCCGACCGCCGGCGCTCCAGCTGGGCTTTCTGACGCGCAGCCTCATAGCCCTGCATTGATCGCCGCGTTCGTGCGACGAGGTCTTCGGGGTCTTCCGGCCCAGCAGATTCTGCTGGGGGGTCACCACTGAGGGCTTGGATGTTGACTCTGGGTCTGGGCGTGGGCGATAGCAACTGTACGTCCTCGTCATACTCGTCCGGGTTCAAGGAAGGAGTTCGTGTCATCGACATGCGCGTCCGCTCCGTCAAGGAAAGTCTATGGCGGGCTTTCTTCAACGGCGACGGTGACGCATTGTTCATAGACGCCAGGATCTGATCAGCCATGAGTTGTGTTGGCGAAATCTCTTCGTCCGGTGCCGACAGCTCTTGCCCGCGACCCTCCTTTTTGGATCTCGGCTGAGGCCCGACCAACTCAGGAGACTGTGAGCGCGGAGGTGAGAGTGGAGGCGAGTAGCGCATCATCTTGATCTTCTCCTCTCTTAATGCAGGTTTTGGCGTCTCTTGTTCAGGAGTGACAGACGAGCGGCTGCTGGGTGTGGGGTCTTGATCTTCACTGCGTGGCGGCTCCATCTCCTTCTCTTCAACGTCGTCGTCGTCGTCATCGCTTTCTTCGATCGCCGGCCTGGTGTTCAATGTTTTTGTACGGACCACGGGGCGTCGCTTAGGTGAGCGCAAGCGGGATCCGCGGCGTGTCACCGGAGGGGGCTTGGTGGCTTTAGTTTCGAGTTCTAGTTCCTTTTCCCACTCGTCGAGGTCTGACACCGGCTCTTCTTCTTCTGGGCGATATGCGTTGGTCGTTGATCGGTTGGTTACCAAGCTCGCGAAATCGGGAATGCCCGCCAAGTCGCTATTGAGCTCGGCTTTCATGTTTTCTAGCAACTGGGCGTACTGGGGCGGGGGCGGGGGGAGATCAAGCTTGTCCAGGTCTTGGGGCGACATGGTTCCAGCAGAAAGCTTGAGGTGCTCGCTAAAGCCCAAATCAACGCCCTTGGTGTCAGGCTTGGAAGTTTTGCTGGGCTCGGCCTGCTTGTCGCCGAATAGCTTCTTCCTAAATCCATCCCACTTCTCAAGCCTAGCGCGCTGCACTTGAACTCGCTGGTCAAGTTGGTCCAGCAAACCCATGCTCTGGTCCTCGATATCTTCCAGTGTCCCATTCTGAACACCATCCCACACCTCTTCGAATGGGGTTGATAGCAGCCCGCCTTTGCTGGAGCAGTTTTCGCCGTAGAGTATGCTTTCGGTCCATTCCTCGTTGCCCGTCCAGTTCATCTTGAGCATCTGACGCACTTGGTATCTGGTCTTGTCCGTGGGCTGACTGCTGGGGTCATCTGTAGCCATGCTCTTGACCTGCTCGTTTCGCTTGGCAATGGTCTGCTCCTTCAGCGCCAGTAGTTTTGCGAAATCGTTGTACCGTTCTCGTGCCGCATCCTTTTCCCGCAGGAATGACCGTAGCGAAGCTTTGTGCGCAAGCAGTAGGCCATTGAGCTCCATTCGTTCGGCCTTGTAGCCCCAGTTCTCGATGGCGATGCTTTCGGAAACGGAGGGTCGGTAGTCGTGGCCGGCGTTAAGGGCGCGTTCAGCCACCAGTTTCTTCAGGACGGCCGAGGAGAAGACGGCAAGGACTTCTTCAAAACGTTCGCCCTTGCATTCGTCTAGCATGGTTTTGCGGATGACGGCATCGCGGCCGAGGACGCCATTCTTCTTGGCTTGCTCGAGGCATCGTGTGAAAGCGGCACGAAGGTTGATGGATTGGACTTGGTCGAGAGGCGGATAGAAAGGTCTCAGCTTATTTTGCGTCTCTTCGGGGTCCCAGAGGTTGAAGAGTTGGTATAATGCCCATTCGACGGCCTGGATGCGCTTCTTCTGGCCGACCAAGGCATCCTTGGTGGAGAAGGTCGAGGGGGTGATATCGGGCCAATCTTCCTCCTGGTCCAAGTCGAGAAGTCGCAGGTTGGTGAGGAACAGGGTCCTGTGGGAGGAAGTGGCCGGGAGTTGGGCATTACTAGCAGCAGTAGTGGTGGTGGTGGTGGCAGTGCCGGATTGCGAAGCTGTCAAGGGGGACTTGGCCGAGGCGCGTAAGGATATCGGTCTCGGTCGCGTGGTGGTGGGCTTGGGCGGCGATTGAGCCATCTTCTCATTTCAACTTCGGAGATGAGACGCTGTCTTTGGCTGTCGTGAACGGACGCAAAGAATTGTGCATAGCTGAAGGGGGGGAAGCGGCACGAATTGGTGGCATAAAAAGGTCGGACTGTCTCGAACTTGAAGAATCCCGACGGTCGAGTCGGGTCGGTCTTGGTTCAATGGAAATTGAATCGAATTGTTGATGTTGACATTGCTTTGCTTTGGAAAATGGCGACGCAGTACTCAAGTCAGCCAATGAAGTGGTTAGCCATCCAATTTCTGCCCCCCATTTGTCCCCTAAATGTTGGCTAAGCTCCCCTAAATTCCTAAATTCATTTGGTTAGCAGCCTGCCAACGAACATCATTAGTGGGCCTTTGCGGCTCAGTGCCAACATCAGACCGCCAACTTTTGCACCATCTGTCCCTGCATCCATGCCAATTCATCAATTTATCTTTACCCAGCCATCCTGCCATCCAGCCATCCCATCTGTCATCCTTACCTGGCAACCCCAACGGCTCTACCAACAGGATCCTGGTTAAGGATTTGGGACTATTGCCTGCTAAAAGTGACCAACGGTAGCGAATACGACTGGACCTGTGGACCATCAAACTCGGTACGCTACACACTGAGTGGCCAACAATGCCGTTGTGCATCTGGTTGCCTATTGGCCAATGGCGTACAGGTCAGGTCGAACTACATTAACTATGCAGCCGTTGAAAGTTGTCTGCCCCCTCACTCGACGCATCTCGCAGCCAGTTCTGCGAACCATCAAATTAGCTGGACAACGGTTACTTGTTCCTGCGTTGATTAACTCCAGCCCTACGCCAGTTTGGGGCGACGCAGCTAGATCCCCGGCATCTCGGTGTCTTGTACGCCGAGCCGTGATGATTCCATCGGCAGCTACCTCCCTAGCTCCATGCGCGTGCAGCTCTTTGGGACTATTGGTATCAACTCTATGTCCGTAGATGGTATCCATGCCCGGCCCTGCTCACCAGGAACTTTCCACGGCGCATCGCCGAGATGCCCAGCACCGACTGTATCCACTTGCCCCTCATTGTCGGCTATCTCAAATGTTTCCTTCTGGATCGGCAGTAACGTTACGGTTCGGAAACGAAACAACGCGGGGGCGGGTATGTGAACATAAAGCATCAGTATAAGTGTAGTGTCGGATCTGATTCTGCTCAGGTTCCACAAACGGTCTACATCCTATAGATTTTGGAGCTTTGCCGACCATGACCTTGTTGCGGGCCGTCGCAGCCGCCTGCCTCTGGTGGCTTGCCGCCGCTCAACTACAGCCACAATATAGCAATGTCGACCAAAGATGGCTTGGCCATGAGACACGACAAGAGACCCTGCCAGAGAAAAACTCGTTTCTGGATGCTTTGATATCGAATATGACAGTGGAGGACTTGGGTAAGACCATATATATGTCCCAAAGAGCACCGCATATGACGCGGGCTGATCAGTCTAGTCCTACAGGTGCACCTCATGTTTGCAGGAGAAATCATCGGAGTAGAGTCCAAGAATGAGCTATATGGTATGGAGTAGCTATGTTCCGCTTGTCTGATTTCGTCGTACTTATACAGGTACTAGATCACTCCATGCGCTTTTCCCCTGGATCCCCCATCGGCGTCATGCACGACTGGTAAGGAGTTGCCGTATTAGCCTCGTCCTTCTCCGGGCTTCGCGATACTGATAAACAAGTCCACAGGTACACTTTGAATGCCTCTCAGTACAACGAGCTGCAGAAGTTGAACCTGGACAAGTCCCGGATGAAAGTCCCATTGATGCACACTGCCGAGTGCTTACACGGGGTAGGATCCTTCAAGCAATCCATGTTTCCCCAGAGCCTAGGCTTGTCCGCCAGCTTCGACACAAGCCTGGTGTATCGCGTAGGTCGGGCAATTGCGAAGGAGGCGCGGTCTACGGGAATCCACGCCTGCTTCTCACCCGTTCTGGACATCGGACAGGATCCCAGATGGGGTCGAATGCAAGGTATGTGTGAACCTTCCAATTATTGCTATTGCATTACCTATAAAGTAAATACTGAATAGCGATGGGAAACAGAGGCATGGGGTGAGGACAAGATATTGACCTCGCACATGGGAATTGCATACTCCTCGGGGCTCTCGAAGAACAGCTCCTGGTCGGAGCCCGATGCCGTGGTGCCGGTTATGAAGGTATCATTTCAGATAACCACCATCATCTAAGCGCATATGCTCAAATTCTCTTAGCACTTCGCGGCTCATGGGTCGCCTCAGTCTGGAAGAAATGCCGCTCCGTTCATGGGGCACGGCAACCGACAAGTCCTCCAGGATCTCTTGACCCCTTTCAAGGCTGCAGTCCAGCTAGGCGGTGCCAGAGGTGTTATGATGTGAGCACGACTCTCCATGATTTTGATGCCGAGGGCCTGTGCTGACAGTCTATAAAGGGCATACAACGAGTTTGACGATATCCCAGCATCGGTGCATCCCATGCTATACAAAGCCCTCGATGACTGGGGCTTCGAGGGGTTCGTCATGGCCGACGATACAGGTATCTCAAGTCAAACCCCACAAATGCTGAACCAAAACTAACGCCATAATTCTTCTAGGCATGATAGAACTCGAGACCCAGCATCAAGTGGCACATAATCCTGCTGATGCTATAGCCCAATGGTTTAACGCAGGTGGCATGCTTCAGTTCTATGATTACTCTCTGGAAACCTACCTCAATGTGAAATCTTCAGCCGAATCCAGTTTACCCGCAGCAGCTCACTGACTTGCTGTCTAGACCACAAAGGAGCTGATTGCGAACGGCACTGTGGCCCTAACCACACTGCAATCCCGTGTCCGGAGGATGCTTGGGGTGAAGTGGGATCTAGGGCTGTTCCAAAATCCTTTCATCCCAGAGAACAGCCCCGACCCTCTCAGTCTCGTGGAAGAGCACAGTGACCTCACGCTGGAGGCGGCACAGAAAAGTATTGTTCTCCTCGAGAACAGAAACAAGACGCTACCCCTGAGACCGCAAGACCAAAACATCAGCCGCATCGCCCTGATCGGCCCATTCGCCGATACGATGAACTATGGCGACTACTCCGGAGCCTGGGGCCAGTACCCCGCTGGCGCTGCTAAGACACTCCGAGAAGGTTTACTGTCATATACCAACTCGTCCAAGATTGAGCTTGTATCCGCCTGGGGTGCCAACACCTGGGAGTACAATAGTCAGTATGTGATCCCGCCGTACTTGCTCTCCGCCAATGGCACGAAGGGTGGGCTGCAGGCGAAATACTTCGCCGATCCCAGATTTGAAGGGCAAATTATCGAGCGAATGGAGGCGCCCGCCCTGGACTGGGGCATGTACCCACCTCCCGGCCTTCCATCCAACAACTTCAGCGTCATCTGGGAAGGTAATCTAGAGTCTCCAGTCGATCTTGACGTAGACGGCTGGATCGGGGTCGCCATCGGCCCCAATACGACTGTTCGACTCTATGTGGACGATAGCTTGGTCATGTCGCATGGCATCAAGGATCAGATGATCTTGGCCGACAGCACCGTGATGGGAAACATCATGCAGTATGCCTTCACTCAAGCCAACAGCACCCGGCCACCTCCAGGTTCAGCGCCCTTCACGTTCCGCAAGGGGGAGACTTACCGCATCCGCATCGAGTACCAAGCCTACAACCTACACAAGAAGATCGAGAATGTCTCGTCGCTCAACTCACAAATGGTCCTTTTTTGGAACCTCGTCGACCGCAACCAGGGAGACGATACGGCAGTATCGCAAGCCACACAGCTGGCATCTTCGGCCGACCTCGTCGTCCTCGCCGTGGGCGCAGCCTGGAACTCTGATGGTGAGAGCGGGGACCGCGCCACACTGGGCCTGTCACCCTCGCAAGACCGTCTCGCGCGCGCCGTGTACGCCACCGGCAAACCCGTGGTGCTGGTCCTGCAGGGTGGCCGCCCCTTCGCGATCCCTGAGTACTACACGTCCAGCCATGCGGTGCTATCGACCTTCTTCCCGGGCCAAAGCGGCGGAGAGGCCATCGCCGACGTGCTGTTCGGCTCGGCATCTCCCGGAGGCCGCATGCCCGTGACGGTGCCACGCCATGTGGGGCAGCTGCCCGTCTACTACAACTTCAAGCGGTTCGCGCGCAAGATCAAGTACCTCGATGTGGACTCGGAGCCGCTGTATTGGTTTGGGTACGGGTTGTCGTACACGACGTTTGCGACGTCCGGGTTTCGTGCGACTGCTGCTAGTAGTGCCACGTTGGGAGACACGATGAAGGCCAACAGCACTACAGCGACTGATGCCACATTTACCTCCGGTGACACCATCACCTTTTCCATTAATATCCGCAACAACGGAACCACCGCTGGTAGCTTCGTAGCCCAGGTGTACCTGCTGGGGCGGGTGTCGTCGGTAGTACAGCCCGTCAGGCAGCTCGTGGCGTTCCGGCGGGTGTATCTGGAGGCTGGAGAGGCGGCTAACGACGTGGCCATGGAAGTCGACGTGGACCGATATCTGACCATATACAACCGCTGGGACAAGTGGGAGCTCGAGAAGGGGGCCTACACCTTCTCCCTTTTGCCGCACGGGGGCAACGCGCCTGGGGTAGGGCTGAATGTCACCTTGACATGTGTTTAGAGAAATTGAAGAGGTCCAGCAGGTTTAAAAAAGAAAAAGTCAAACTGACGAAGAGGCCGAAAATGAACCAAAAACTAGGAATTTGCTCTCGTTTTGTATGTGGCTTGTCGCTGAGTTGTTGGTACAAGGGATGCGGAGTATGCCGGTAGCGTAGCATCAGTGGTGGAGAGAGCGCTGCTTACTTCAGGCAGCGGCGGTGCTGACCGCAGTGCTGAAGTCTGAAATGGTAATCACGTGTTTCGCATACATATATATAGTAAAATCTTAGAGGTGCTCTCTCGAGCTCTCTTCTTTCTCTCTTCTTTCTCTCTTCAACAACAAATTCATCTCTCATAATCACCACGTCCTAGTCTGAGGACCGCAATGTCGTGGAATCGTCTGCCAGCCGAGATCAGGGGGGAAATCGTCAGCTACCTAGAGCTCCCACGAGTGGACCGGGACTGCCTCTGGGCTCCCCAGGAGTTCTTCGATAACCGATCGACACTGCGGAATCTCTGTCTTACCAGCTGGTCTACAGCTGGGGAAGCCCGCCAATGGCTCTACCGCAGCATCATCCTCTTTATCGATGGCGACGATGTCGACTTTTCGACCTCATCGCCGGCGCTGAGAGTCGATCGATACGTCAATGTGTCTCAAATGCCTAAACGTCCATACGCGGGCCCGGACAGTATAGTGCAGCTCATCCGTACGCTGACACAAAATCCCCGTTTGCGGTCGTACATCAAATACGTGGCCTGCCCATTCTCCCTGAGCGACATTCCACCATCCTCATACACAGAGCAGTTGGAGTCCGACATGCAAATGATGTGCTCAAGTTGGAAGCGACATGCTCACGAGTTCACCCACATATCGGGGCTCGAAAAGCGGATTCTAGGCGTGGCTGGTCTTGCAATACCGCCACTGAATGCACCAAATCGCAACCATGTCGATGAAACTGGAGAGAATGATGACGAGCCATTTGAACGTTATGATGAAACCGAGGAGGTCCCGCAGCGCCTTATTGCAGTTTTGCTCTGTCTTCTCCCGGAGGTGGACACTTTGCTTCTCCAAAGCTGTGATAGACGACCGGCCGAGGTGACGAACCACATCCTAACGAAGTATCTGAAGGACAAAACGACTGCCTCGTCCGTTATGCCGAGGCTTACCACTCTGGATCTTCGAACCCATCAACTACGGTGGAAAAGAACGAGAGAGCGAGACATGATTCCGTTCGACACAGTGTACGCCCTGTTGCACCTGCCCACGCTGCGGCACATCGTCACCTGGCAAGACGACGGGTTCGCATCTTTCTTCGAAGTACACGTACCGCGGGACCACGGGGTCAGATCTTTCTTGGAAACAAACGTATTGGAGCACGTGATACACCGGCCCCGGAATACACACCGAGACTGGCTGCCCAAGATCGAGACCATGAGCCTGACGACTGCCGGATACCACTGCGGCTACTTCTATGCGGCCTGTGAGATGGCCATGAGTCTACGCAGCCTGACACTGTACGCGATCGGTGTAAATCGGGGAGGCCATTTCGATTCGAGGTTGAACTTTCACTCCGACGCCACCATGAACACAGCCCTCCTGCTCCGCGCTGACACGCTGGAAGAGCTTCGCCTGGAGCAATTCAGTTATGAACAACAGCACATCGGTGCTGTGGGGCAGCTGACTTGTCTGCCGTCCATGACCAAGCTCCGCATCCTGAAGATCGAGATGCAAATGGTGTTTGGGCACTACAACGAGATCCAGAAGCTGTCCCTTCCCGACCTGCTGCCCCCCAACCTAGAGCAGCTGGATCTCGGAGACGCTTGGTCCAACACCATCAACGACTTTCGTGGCCATGTGGCCCCCAGGGAAATAGACATGTATCCCGAGGCCCTGGCTGGCCAGCTCAAGCAGCTGGCGGAGGCGATACGGCCAACACAAGGGGACCAGCGGTCGCTGCTTCCAATGCTCCATCGCGTGCATCTCAGGCCGCACAACTACTGCCTACGAAGCCGATGGTTTCAGGACGAGCAGTTGCACGATATCGAGCAACGAATGCGCGAGGTCGGGGTTGTGTTGACGTATGTGGTGCCATTGCATGATGGGTTCCCAAAGAAGTATTGAGCACAACAGAGGTTTCCAAAGGTTTTGTGATTCATTCCCATATTACTCTCCTCTGTTTTTACTTGATGCCCATAACTGAAATTGACGGACCCAAGTCCTAACTGTGTCCGCTTGCCTATGCGGATAAAGCCACCTTGCTAAGCTTTGTGCTCTTGAATTGAAAGTCCCGTCGTCTTCCTAATCCCGGCAGGCGGAAATTCGATAGGCACCTGGGCAAGGTTCAATGCTATTAGTGGTAGGTTATACAGGACGAAAAGGGGGTCGAAAGAATAAGGGGTGGGGCTGACTTTTCCATCGTCGTCGTTTTCCTCCCTTGTAGGCTTGCTATTGGCGTGCGAATACGAAGTGATATGTATCATTGAGCCGGGGCGGTTGTTGAGCTCAATATCATCATCATGTCTTGTATATCTGCGTCGGGTCGGATGGCTCTGTCCGCAGGTGTCGTGGCTTAGTGTTCGGGGATAGCGTTCGCTGGATGACTGGGACACCACCCGGAAGAAGCGGCTAAAAATGAGTCGGAGCGTAGGGAGCGAGGTGGCTAGGATCGCCACATGATCCTCGGCGCTGTATATGAGAACAGGAGTCAGTGCATGTTGTAAGAATGAATCCTAGACTTAGCACCTCCTTGAACCACATTAGAAAGGTGTAGTCGTCCCCAAGGACAATTTCAAACTCCTCGATCCAAACATCGTCCTCGAAGTAGTGATGGAAGAGCGAGTATGAGGAAATAACGGTGTATTGCCTCTGATTCTGCTGGATCGGCTCTTGGGAAAGGAGACCAGATTGAATGCGGTGGTTGTTTCTCATCTTGACGAAGATATCACTTGCCTTGATATCTACATAAGTCAATCATTAGCCGAGATGCAACAGAGGCGGCTAAGTTCTTACCAGTATGAACTATGTTGCGGCCGTGAGTGTAATCAAGAGCGAGCAGTAGCTGGATGGTGAGTGCTCTCATCACTAGTGTCGGAATCATGCATTCGGCTCGCAGCGCACAGTTGAAAAATAAGGCATACATGATTTCCGTTGGGTCATTGGTGCTCAAAGTCATCTTCTAGGTGGCAGATGAACCGGTATCCTAGCAATTTCGTATCTCCGCCTCGCAAGTCGTGTAAGATCTCCTTCTCATAGACATCTTTCTGTGCCCCATAGCATTGTGCGCTAAGTATCTCCAGAACGCGGAATTCGCCAGCGTCGCCTTTCCTGTATTGTGGTAATTTTTGGCCAAAATGCATGAGATTGGCAGTTTTGGGTGTGCAGCGTACTCTGCTCCAAGGTCTCGAACGAGCCACACCGTGGAATAGCGCCCGCATCCGATCTTGGTCAAAACCTTGTATTTTGGCACGGTAAACATTGCCAATGTAAACAGGATGAAAACCGCCTAGTAGGTATGCCTGACTTCCTTCCTCAAGCCCTTCTTGGTTGTTGGGGTTGTCCAACGGAGCCGGGCTGGATGGAGAAGACATTCTAAGGGTGGTTTTGTGGAAAGGATGGCATGAAAGTGAGAGTAGGGTTCGACTTGATGGTGAAGGCTTGTTGAGCAAGATAGGTCCGGCTTCAAACAGAGCAGTATATATACAATACCGTGAGGTAATAGAGGGGCTGGTAAAATTGGGTTGCGTATCACAGCAACCGTGGAAACACAAAGTGCTGAGGGGAAACTGCCACAGTTGTCTGCTTCTCGCAAGCTGAGCCATCGACAAGCTGTTAACTGGAGACAAACACAATCTGATTCATTGGTAACAGCATGACTCACTCTATAAGAGGAGATCTGGCTGTCACTAACTATTCCAAACTGGATGCGAGAGATCCTCCATCGACTATGCTTTTATGTCCGCACCTTTGTATGGTCTATACAAACGTAATTCCTGTGTGTTTTTGCTTGCTTTATATAAACGGAAAAGGCGTTGTCAACAAAAGTTATGCCAATAGAAAGCTTGAAGTAATATGACAAAAGGTACATCGTATCTGCGCTAAGTCCCAATGTGAATGACAAATGATAAGCCCAAACATCAAACATTCAATATGGGAGAATTCTCATATAGCGATCTGGTTATACGACAGTTATACAGTGGGTTAGAGACATCCTTCATCGTCCCCCCTAATCAGAGCCCGCTTCGTATCTTAGTTTCTTGACCTCAACGTTAGCATGATCTGAGGAATCTGAATAGACGGATGCATACTCTTAAGGTATATAAACCTACTTTATATTGCTGAGTCTTTTGCACCCATGCATCCGCCGCCGTTGCTGGTTCTTCCGTCGTCCTTGATGACTTCTGCGGTCATTTCCCCCTTGTTCATCGAAGGGTCGAGGACGCCGTGTGCCAGAGTAAAAGGCGCGAGAGCTATGAGGAGAAAAGTGGTCGCGAGGTTTCGATACATTGTGCCTGGTGTCAAAGTCCTAATCGTGGGCTAACGTTTGGATATGGTTCCAAAATATCTGAGGATGATGGGTGAGGAGGGAAGGATTTGGTAGTGAAGTCCAGCTTCAGAGCAGAATCAGAGTGAGACAGTGGCTCTGTGAAATGTTTTGTGGTGTTATAGATATTTGGATGAGAAACTCCAGTTGACTTTCGTCTCCTATTTATAACCAGATGGTAGCATCTTCGACGCTTTCGGTGTCCCGCTCTAACTTGCTAGAACTTTCAAGTGCTGGAATACGGACAATATAGTCGCGTATATAGTCACTGTTTCACCAAGTTTCGTCACACCTCGCCCTAGACGAGGTTATCCATCTCCTTTGGGCATTTCGATGTGTTCACATTTGTCAAGGTCGGAGGTGCCGCATGAATCCATCACTATCCGTCACACTGCAGACAGAGGCGCGTCAGATACAACTCCTTGGGAGGTATATCAGGGGAGGTATTGATGGTTTCAGGAAGGTTGGTCCGTCTTGTACCTGATAGCATTCGCGATGTTTCGGCTCGTCGTTCATGATCAGCTTCGGATAAGGCTAGCTCGGCCCGAAGTGGACATGAATGTCGGTTACAGAAACTGTGCAATCTTCATCTGGAACCAACAAGGCTCGGCACCATCCGAGTTGCTGAGGGTATGAGACAAACTCATTGGCTGTGTCATCTCAGCTATGTTTCAACCTCGTCAAATTTGGTGGTTGATGATTGGCGTGACCCAGATGAGGCGCTGTGCCGCATGCGGTGGAAATTGAAAGTCCTTCCTGCCAAGTGAGACGGCCAAAGTGAAACGCATTTTTTTCCCCGATCACCCTGCTTCCATCTAGAACATTGGCTACGGTCATGCGTCTTGCCTAATCGAGGCCCAAAGATGGTTACCCTCTCCTTTTGTTGGGACATCTGGTCATCTTATGACCTCATCAACGTGGACAGCCTCTCCGTCGTTTCTACCTAAACCTCAAAGAAGGCGAGGGTCTTGTCATGCACAAATTCCCACACTCGAGTGTTGGAGATGTATTGTTGCTCAACTATCGCTATTCTAGAAGGGGCTGCTGTCTGTGGAATCTCCAACTTGCCATATGTTCGCCCTCGGTTAAATCCGTGCAGGGACATGCCCACTTCCGATTTCTTCTGCGGAGGCGTCACGTGTTGACTCCACTGCGTGAGGTGATATCACTATTCCAAGATTGAAGATTGGTGTCCTCTTTTGTATCAATACCCCTGCCAATCACTGCCGTCATTATTAACTGTCATCCACGACGATTCTCACCAAAAAGTATACAATGGCTCCAATCCGTGTTGGCCTCATTGGTCTCTCGAAGACCGGGTGGGCAACAATAGCTCATCTGCCCTACCTGAAGGCAACCGACAAATTTGAAATCGTCGCCGTACAGAACAGCTCCGTAGAAAGCGCCACGAACGCTATAAAGCTTCATGGCCTACCCCAGGCTACGAAGGCTTACGGCAGTCCCGAAGGTAGGTTCTTACATCTGGCCATGGCTGTTACCCGATTGACTCAAAGTTTATAGACATCGCCAACGACCAGAATGTCGATCTAGTCGTATGCAGTACCCGTGTTGATCGACACAAGGAGTGCATCGTCCCCTCGCTGAAAGCCGGCAAGGACGTCTATGTCGAATGGCCTCTGGGCAAGAGCCTGGCAGACGCAGAGGAGATCTCAAGCCACAAGAAGCAAGGCTTGGCAATTGTCGGTTTACAAGGCCGCCAGGCTCCCATCATTGCCACCGTCAGGGACTTTATCACCTCCGGAAAACTGGGAGATGTGATCAGCAGCACATGGTCCGGCTATGGCGGGATGGGAGGCGACGTGGCGCAGGAAGAGTACGCCTACTTCGCCGACAAGGACGTCGGGGGCTCTCTGCTCACCATCCACAGCGGGCACGCACTTGACTGGGTCCAAAAAGGTAATGTCACTTTCAAACTACGTACGAAATTGGTCAACACGGATTGCTGACGAGACAACGCTGCAGCGTTGGGGTCGATTTTCGAGCCCACCAAGACCCACGCTCTTCTGGCCAATCGCCGTCCCTTCGTTAAACTCACCAAGGCGGACGGCACTGTGATCTCAAATAAACACCCCAAGACTACCGATGATACCATCTTCATCCATGGCCTACTTTCCTCGTCTGTACCCATACAGTTCACCCTCCACGGGGGAGCTGCTTTCAAGGGAAGTCCCGCCCTGGATTGGCGTATTTTGGGCTCCAAGGGTGAACTCCGGATTACGGCCTCGGGTGTCTTCCTGCAGATCGGATACCCCGACCAGAAGATCGAGTTCTTTGATTCCGCGGCCGACAAGGTTACCGAGGTCCCCATTCAGACGGATAAATGGGACGAGCTTCTTCCGCAGCCGGCAGGAAATGTGGCTAGGGTGTATGAACTTATCGCAGGAGATGCCGAAGCAAAGAAGTCGTTGTGCACTTTTGAAGACGCAATCGAGAGACACCGGTTCTTGGAGGGTCTTGATGGTTGATAGCGGCATGGGTTGACGGACGTGATTGGGCCCTTTACTTGACCTGATCTATGGGCACATGCTAGCCCCAACAGTGTAGTGGTATTCAGCATATGAACCTACCGCTAATATTGGAGGTAGTTTTGGGTCTTGGATGAAGTGAAGGCGGAAATTATCATTCTGTAGTTTGTATTTCCCTACTGACAAGGGTCCAGTAGCAGGCATGAATTCGATACTAGTGACTGTCAACGCAGGTCCCCCTTTAGTATTTAGTGGCTTACGTAAGACTTAACGGTATGGTGCCTGTGGGATGAGAGATCAGTCTTGCACCAATACGCCGAATCTCCGAACCTGGTATATGTAACCTGCGAACCAGATTATCTATTGAGGCTAGAGCTGACCATCAGCATGGAAGTCATTTGCTTACGTTTGCCGAGTTTAGTGCCATAATTATATATCTGTCGAACAGTGTATTCTTAAATCTGATAGGTAGATGGAAAGGCGATGTCTTATCCTAGATACGGGTGGCGTCCGGATCGTAGCAAGCGACGCGGGATTGGTCCGCAACACGACAAGATCGTCTGACCACCATTAGGTCTACGGAGTTGGAACAAACTGTTCCGACGGATCAGATGGATAGACAGGTATATTATTATCAAATTGAGTACCGCGTCTAAGTAGAAAGGAATCGAATTCACTAAGAACCACGCTTCCACGTTTCCATTCATATTACCAATAGATCAGATCCCAACGAAGATCCCAGAACTCATCGGATAATATTTCCAGCAACCGTCGCTCACAATTGTTCCACGATGGCGGCGGTGCCGCCGGGAAGTCATTCATCCCCGGTCCCGCTCACGCCGAGCCACAGGGCCTAAGGTTTTCCTACATTGCTTACGCCCCAATTAGGTGATTGTTCGATTCAACGACTGTCTCAAAGGTTGCTGATATGAAATCGAGGGTCAAATATCTAGACCTACGTGACACTGTCCTTGGAACCAAATGCGAGATCATATCGCAATGATGAGATAGGTAATGTCCCCAGAGATGTTTGGGCGCATCGATGTCCATCTCGCTACCGACCACCACCCCCAGCCGTCAAACCAGCGAAGCCCGCGGCTGAGAGCAAGCCCGAGCTGACCAGGCGGAACGCGGCCTTGCGGGGGTTTCCCTCGCGCCAGACGACCCAACTGTCGACGAGACCCACGTAGGCGCCCAGGACGGAGAGGACGACGTCGCAGGCGGCGAACTGGCCGCTGAAGTAGAGCGCGTACATGCTTAGACCCAGCGAGGTGGTGCGGGCGTTGGTGAGGTGCATGACGGTCGCCGCGGCGGGGGTGCTAGCGACGCGGTCGGGCAGGCCGAACTCGAGCATGGCGCCACGGGGGTCGAAGAAGGTCCACAGTCCCCCGAAGGTCATGGCCGTCGCCGCGAAGAGCGCGGGGATGTGTCGGGGTCCAAACTGCTCAAACATGATGATGAGTATGGGAATTGAACTATGCTCTTCCCTTTCGATGATTATTATTTTCAAACTATAGTGAGAAGATGGGGAAGTAATAAAGTAATATTGGGGTAGTAGCTTAAATACTGGGAAATGGTTTTATCAATTCATCCCCCTTGCCTCCTAGTTCTGCTTACTAGTGAGGGCCTGGTTAGCGGGATAAAGAGGTAGCTTCGGGGCCAAAGTCCCTGTAGCCCCTGCAAGGGATAGCCTAATCTGGGACTGATGCACTAATCGTCTACTTACTTAGTACAGGCAGCACTCAAAACTCGGTGTCATTATTTGGATAGTCTATATTCTCCAACCCAATTATATCCGTCAACTCTGTCACGCTGTTGATCAAAAGTTCGCCTAGTCGTTTAGTTACTCCTAATGCGAGTATGTCTGGCTCTATCCTATATCATGTACTTGCCCAATTGGGCTGCTGCGCTGTCATGATCCAACCACGCGCCTTGTTCGGTGATCTCTCCCAAGTTTCGACTTCTTCGTCGTTCCTATCCCAGGCAAGGTCGTCCTTGGGCATACGAAGGCGTCTGAGTTTGGGTGACATAGTGATGACATGAAAGTGTAAGTGTACGCAACGAAGGAAAATGCTGTATACGAGTGGCTATGAACTCACATGATTCGGAAACAAAAGGAAAGTAGTGTGACGTTGGTTAAAGCTATTACTGGACATGCGAGCTTAAGCCAAGAAAAGGGGCGTTGGGACGGGTGCCCAATCAAGACGCGACACATGTCATGCTTCAACGTGATGTTCCGTCGTTTCCTTCATGCATAACATATCTACCCAAAATTGTATCCACGATGATATAATCTCAAACCCGTATTCGATATAGGGAGCACCATGCATCTGTCCTGGGTATTGCTCACTTCGGTCTAGGCATCACTGGGGTTGGCCGGTGTCCGGGAAAACAAGTTCAGTCTTTGGTTTCCCTATTTTGACTACCATTGGAGTCAAGTGGCCAGGGACCAATGCGCGACCGAAATCAGCGACTTCCATTCTGGAAACAGGGAGAGATTCCGATCTCCATGTGCGGCGGCGTTGGACTGCATTCTTGGGAACTCGTCTGAATCAATCAAATCAAACCTGGCCAACTCGCAAGTGGTGCTCGGTCTGACACCCACCATCTTGTCTTTCGTGGGCTCTGATATCACTGAGCTGGCGGCTCTGTCTTCTCATCGCCCAGTCCTTGCAATCATCTTGTCCCTGGGCGCGCCGGCCTTCCAGGTCAGGCACATATTCATCCCGCTGGAAATACCCAAAACCGTTAACAAGACCCCCTCAAGATTCATCCAGTCTTACGACATATGGCTCAAAAATCAATATCGAACCGTCCGAAGACTATTTGACTTTGGTATCTGTGCCTTGGGAATCGGTGCTGTTGTAAACAATATTATGACATCCCTCTACCTCGACTCGCGGGCCGTTGTGGGGTTTCGCTGTAGCGCTATACTGATGCCGATGGCTTGGAGCCTCCTGGGGATTTTTCCCGCCGTTTTTGCCATGTTCGCGGTCTGGCAGCAATACCGCCTCCCCATTCTCACATTTCAGCAGAGTGGAAAAATTGCGAGGGCCGAGCGATCTATCGCCATGACGAAGACGTCCTTTGAGGCACCTGGCCGTTGGATCAGCGAGATGCTGTTCTCGGTTGCGGCGCTGTCGACCCTTCTTCAGCTGGTCTATGGGACTTCGATACTTTCGGCTATGACGCCCGTTTCGTTCTTCGATGCCCTGCCCATCGTGACCCGCTATGCGGCGAGCAACATAGTCTGCCGCTCGTTACTGTTGGTGGAACTGGACAGGGTCAGAATCGAACTCCGCGGCCGGTAATGAGGAAATTATGCGCAAACGTATTTCAGGAATTACACGCTCTAAAGCTTTGCCGTGTGTAACAATGACATGACGAGTGCCACGGACGGGAGAGATGCGGACTGGTGGTCCAGCGGCAACAATCGATTGAAGCCGGTGGGCCTCAACTACCTTGTCGTCTGATTTTCCGGTAACAATAAGTTGATAAAACGGCTCAATAGGATACTCAAACTATCTCACTAGGCCAATACGCGTTGCGCAGTGCGATCAGGCTTACCAAGTCTGAGGGATAATTGTGCCACCTGGCATTCAGGGGTCTCGAGGCCCAAGTAATCAGCAATAGACCTAGTATATAAATAATAATATACCCCATTCCAGAATTTGTTGCAGAACTGGTACGAAACCCGCAAAGCTTCTCTGTTCATCGCATTTCAGCCAGTTTCAAGTCGGTCTCCACACGCCCGTCCCCATTTGGCCCCCTAAGCGCCCTCACCAACTGCAGAGGAACTTCCCACGACATATCAAAGTCCCGCGAGACGAATATCTCCCAATACGGCTTCTCTTCGTCTCCCCTACCCTCATCGCCGCGCTCTCCCTTCGGGGGTGGGAAGCGCCTTGTCAAATCCAGCGGCGCCCGGCTATTCTTCCCGATCCGAACCTCGAAGCTGCGCAAGCAAGGCATGCCACCGGCAGCCTCGACAAACGACTGCAGCAGCGCCTCATACGTGGCTGTTGGCCGGCGGCGAAACCACAAGCCGGGGATTTCGCCGTCCTCCATGTCCCAGTCGAACTCGGGCGCGTAGTCGGACGTGTCCGAGTCGTCCGAGTCGAAGGCGGCCGGCTCGTCCTCCTCGGTCCACGAGCCGCAGTATTTCTCGTCCGTCACGCCCAGCTCGGGGTCTCCGGTCATCATCCACTCACCATCGGGGGCTGTGCGAGAGCAGTCGATGATGAGGTGCTCGAGCGAGGGGCAGTGGATGTCCGGCAGGCTGGGATGCGCGCCGAAGGCGACAGGGGACAAGACCCAAATACCGTCCAAGTGCAGTTTGCGGAGCGACGGCAGTTGACATATTCGTCGCACTGCGAGGCTCAAATCATCGCCGTCGTTAGCCGCTCCGAAACTCCCCGGCTCCAACTCCTCGTTGTTTGGGTCGTCGTCCCACACATGGATCGTCAGCTCCTCGAGCGTGGGGGGGAGCTCGGCGTGCTGCAATCCCTGCGCCAGGGCCGATCGGATCCCGCGCCGGTCCGTCATGAGGCGCCGCCCCGGCATCAGGAGCTTCCACTCCACCTTCTCGACGGAAGGGAGCGCGCTCGACAGTACGGCAAGCGCGCTCGGATGGATGAGAGAGTCCTGGCAGCCAAATTCAAGTTCTGACACACAGGCGACCCGGGGCAGCGGAGAGGAGATATCACCCTCGTCACCGGTCGAGAGACCGATGTACCTGAAGCAGTGGCGTAACTCCCAGATGGGCGGGCTGAAATAGTTGTGCAGCTGATCCAGCTCGCCACTCTCAACCAGCTCGCGAATCTTAGCTTCGTTGAGCGACCTGGTAGCGACGGTTAATTTGACTCCCCGGCCGGGGCTCCGAGACTCCCAAGCGGCCAGCCGGCCGAAGAGAGCGGTGGTGGCGCGGGTGAAGGCAGCGTCATTGGCGGCTGACTCGGCGCTGCTTTGGAGCTTCTTGAGGCGCTTCAGGTTGCCTACAAGGGGCAACACGACTTCAAAGTGGATCTTATCGATGCGGGCCCGTTTGCTAGGGTCTGTAGAAAACTCCTCATCAAATCGAGCGAGGCTCTCTTCGGTGCTGTCCACTCGAATCGAGGTTTCGGATAGATCCGTTTGGTCTTTCATCTTGTCCAACCTTTCCCAGAAGCGAGCGGGCGGGAATAAGGATGAAAGGGGCAATCTGTTCTGTCGCAGGCGGAGAAACGAGGGTGTTGTGGGGGGCCTTGGGTGATCCACAACAGATATCTGGTCAGGGGTCATGCCAGCTGAGGAGCTAGCCCTTCCTGGCCTCATTGCTTGACGATTCCACTTGGATGGGAGCTCAATCTCGACAGTACAGTCCGTATATGTCGAAGAAGTCGATCTATAAGGAAGCAAGGGTTGGATTCTATACCTTAGTCATCTTGTATCTATTCCCACATCGAAGCCCGGATCCCCCCACACTCTACCGACTAAACTCTCATCGGCCTAGACAATTCCCAACTCTTCAATACACCCTGACTCGCTTTCCTCGACAAAGATTGCCGTTGAACCAGCTCTAAGCCTTCTTAATATGGCCTTGAGTCTTGATATTGAGTAATGGGACCATCAACAAGCTGACGAAGCTCACTGCCGTGGCAAACCAGAAGAGCGCGGCATACGGCTCGAAGGGGTCGTGGGCGTAGTATCCGGTAGTGGCGGGCTTCTCGGAGACACTCGCGAAAAGGGCGGCGCATATTCCTAGGCCGAGAACCGTCGCCAGCTTGATGGTGGTCTGGAATACGGAGCTGGCTATGGATTGCTGCGACTTGGGTAATGAGGACACAACGTACATCTAGATCATCATCATTATATCAGTATCATAAGCTCTTTTGTGAACACATGGGTTTCTGCGTTGCAAGTGCTTACATTGACGACGTTGAATTCGAAATCTGTTCCGAAGACAACAATTACGAATGCAGGGAACGTGAAAGCCCAGTAAGAGGCACCCGAGCGCTGAACCGCTGCCAGCAAGAAGGAAACGGTGAAACCAGCGGCCCCTATCCCCATCAGCAACTTGTTGGATACCTTGTGCAGGAGCCTCCCGGCGAGTACCTGGGTCCGTTAGGTTAGTAATCCGTGCACAGCACATTCCGGGATACTCACATTGACTATCACTCCAGAAACCGCGGCGGGTATTAGGCAAACTGAAGTTATCAATGCGGAGAACCCAAAGATGTCCTGGAGGTACAGTGCACTGAAGAAGAAGAGGGCGGGAAACGACAGGAATCCGAGTAGCAAAATCCCCAGCAGCTGTGAAAAGTCAGTACGTATACACGCATGAAGATCTTATCGATGTGATATACCAGGCTAAACTCCTTATCGCGCCAGACTCCCATGGGCATCAATGGGTACGGGAACCGTGTCTCCCACCACACAAACGCAACTAGGAGAAGCGGGCCTGTGGCGAGAAATGCGATGATATATGGGGTTCCCCAGCCTTGAGGGGCATCAGGGCCGACACTGATGTGTTGGTTAGAGTCAGCTGAAAAGTGCGGATATGAATACACGGCACACAAAATTGATAATCTACTTGCCTAATACCAGCGGTAAAAAGCCCAATCCCACAAATAGCCAATGCCACACCCACGAAGTCGAACTGTCGCAACGACTCCCGGTTGAAAGGAAGTTTTTCGCTGTCATCCGGGGGCACAGTGAAGCAAGCGATGATGGCCACGGCCGCGTATATGATGGCCAGGAGCCAGAACGACGCCGACCAGCCGGAGATGTGCGAGGCGACCCCGGAGAAGACGGCGCTGACGGCGAAGCCGAGGTGGTTGCCGGAGCTGAAGCAGGCGAAGGCGTAATTCTTACGCTTGGAGGGCTTCTCGTAGATGCTGCCCAGGATCCCCTGGGCGGACGGTATTATCGAGGCCGACGTGAGACCCATGATGGCGTTGAGGATAATTAGGGTGATGGGGTCGCGCGCGAAGCCCGTGGCGAGGGCGAAGGCGGCGAAGACGAAGAGGCTGGTCAGCAGGATGCTCCTCCGGCCGAACATGTCGGCCACCTTGCCGAAGAAGAGCAAGAAGGAGCCCGACGTTAGGCTAGACGCTGCAATGACCCAGGTCAGCTGGGACGTGGTCATGTTGAGGCTAGCTTTGATCTCGGGGGACACGATGAGTATGCTGCCCTGCAAGAAGCTCGGCATGGCTATGCTCATGGTGGTCGTCAAGACGAAGAAGATCTCGTGAGCGAGAGTCCGAAAGGCGGCCGGGCGTGCATTGGGGTCACGTTCCGGGTCGGCAATGGGAGCTGCCTCGGAATCGTCTCCAGCACGCAGAGAGTGTGGGACTTGGGAAACGAGGCCGTCGGTTATGGGCACCAGCTCTATCATGTCATGGGCTGCAACGGCCGCAGCAGTCTCAGTCATGGTGGCCATGGTTGCTGGAGTGGTTCGAGCTGAGCAATGGTGAATGAGGGCTCTGAATTGACCACATTGATAGTGCAACAGCTTCCAACAAAAGCGGTCGAGGAGGACTTCAGTGTCTTGTATCCGTATGTGCCGACGACCGGAGGTCGCGGACTCAGCACTGAGACATGCCAGGCCCTTGTTGACACCGCACGCAATCCCTAGCGACCCCTGTAGGTTGGCGCCATGGCCTAGAAGCACTAATTGATCCTCTGTAGCACTCCCTGTAGCGGGGTAAGTAAACGAACGATGCAGCAGCCGACCCTGCGACCTTCGTCTGCACAATAGCATACATTGGATTGTTAAAAAGGCGAGCGGCGAAACAATTGACCCTCTCCTGTGGTTAGTATTATATCACTATTAGTTCAAATCTCAGTGTGAAGATGAGTTCCTCTTGAATACATACCAAATACTTTCGAGCAAATCATATTGCAATGCTGGCAGTCACATTTGAGGACGAGCAACTCGTTCACTCCGATCCACCAAAACCACAAAGTAAAAAACGACAGACAATGGTCAAGGAATCGCGTGACTGCTCTTACGACATCCATCCATCTCATCACGCACTTCATGTTCTTCCAATCCTACTGGACACAATGGAGGCATTTGATGCGATTCGTAGGTTATTTGGTTTTTAATCTAACATATTTGTAGATATAATATCTCTGTCTCTAAATCTACTTCTATTTGGCCAAACCTAGCATCGTCATACTTCATTACAGGTGACAGTGCACCCTTTCGGTTTCTGCGGTGTATCTCCATCCTCTTTGCTCTTCTCCTCCACGACCTCAAATACCACCGACGAGAACTGGGCCTTGGGTGGCACCTCCCCATGGTGAGGTTCCACGGTCGGCAACGTCCCCGACTCGTAGTTGGGCCGCGTGAACCGGTTGAAGGCAATGAAGGTGTCGTCGTCCCCGGCCACCGCATTGTTGGGGGTCGCCACGTGTACGCTCCGCCGGCGCATCGGCTCCGCGTCGTCGGTGACCGGGCGGACGTCGCAGAGGCAATAGATGCAGTTCAAGATGGGGATCGAGAGACCGTGGACAATGATGGAGAACAGCGCCAAGAAGTAGACGACTGGTGCATACATGTTAGTAGCTTGGTGTGGGTAAAGGGTGGTCAACTTACCAGGACCCATTGCATTGAGCAAAGTCTTTAGGCTGGCGGATGGATCAGCAACTCCCAGCAGCAAGATGGTGGTGTGTTCCAGGTAGTAGATAGCACCGACACCAATCGGCCCAAAGTAGCCCATGAAGACGGCTTCTTTCCAGTTTCGCGCCACATTCGGCATCATCCAGTAGCACGTGAGCAGCGCCGGAATGCGCCGGAAAACGAGTACGAGAACCCCGAGGGCGAGGAGACGCAGCCAGGTAATTCCCGTTGTCGCCGGCTGGTCGAAGCTCTGCCAGGGCACCGTCACGCCAATGTACATGAAGCCGGCAAAGTTCAAGAGCACGTCAATACAGGAGTTGACTTCGTCGTGTCGCCGCTTGGTCTCGGCGAGGAACCGGCCGTCCCAGTTCAGGGCGCAACCTGCGACGAAGCAAGCCAGCAGGTCACTAGTACCTATGGCACCACATGTTCCCAAGACGAAGAGCTGAGGGATAGTTATTTAGCTACAGCAACCTTGGTAGGGGGGATTTCCATAACTTACACCCAGCGCGCATGGGAAGAGAAGATAGCTCTCCGTATCAACCCACTTTCTAGACAACGATATCTCCACCGCCTTACGGGCACAGTAACCCGCAACAGCACCGTATACACTAGCCAACACGACAGTGTACAACAAGGTCTCGATTACCCAGTCCCCAAAGGCCCGAGATATGCCTCCTTCCTGCGAGGACGCCGTTGCTTGAGCCTGCAGTAAGAGATTGATGGCGAGGCCGAGAAAAGGGGAGGCAAACCCGTCATTGGCCCCGGCTTCGGCTGAAATGATCTCGCGGAGCGGTCGGACGACGAACTTGTCAGCGAACGGGCCCTTGGCGATGGCCTGGGAGAGTATTGGGTCGGTAGAGGTCACACATGCGCCGATAATGAGGGTCGAGTATAGGCCGAGGTGCGGGATCGTCACCAAGACGCAGACGGACGTTGAGAGCCACATGATGGTCATAATGGGCAAGAGGCAGACTAACATCTCGCGGTATCTAATCTGTAGGTATCGTGGAGGTAGTTGGTATCCAGCAATGACTCTAGTTTGATAAGCACCTGGGCTGCATGGATCATTACAAACGCCACAAGAAGGACCTTGGCTTACAGTTGAATACCAATCATGACTCTCATAACACCCAGGGTGATGTCGTCTTGACGGATAATCGGGGTCAGAACCCATTGTTGAGAGTCCAGCACTTTGGCTGCGATTGGGCCCAAAACGATTCCAATGATGACAGCCGGTACTATCATGGTGGCAGTTAATACAAAGAACCACAACTCAAATAATACCTGGGAACTTACGGGCTTCTCCCAAGTACCACTGATTCTTGATTTTCACGGCCACCAAGCCGAACAGGATGGTGAAAACCCCTATGTCCGTGTCAGATAAGCTCAGAGAACAGCAGAACCACACATGCCACAGGCCGGCCTCATACCAAGAACCGACGCTATGATATTCAACTCGCTAACATCCAGGGTCGGCATTTTGAGAGTTTCAGTCGATCGTTTCGTATTTGGAGTGCCCTGGAGAAGTATTTGGGTTCGTGGTCTCGGTGTAAGGACGTGGCGCAATCTGAGGGCGCTCCCGAGACTACTCAACCACCAACTTGGTGACCTAGTAGCCTCCTTTTAAGCTTGTATCCGACGGGATCAGTCTTTAACAAAGATGCTCTGTCTTCTCGTCACGTTCGAGGCTGGTCAATTTGATGGTGTCCATCTTTTTCGGCTCCGGACTTGTCACGCCTTCCAGAACGCAAAGAATCGGAACACCAGGTCGAGGATCTACCAATGGCATCTCGCCCCGGAGCATAATGTGATACCTGCCAAACCTAAACTCGTGGCATGCTGGCGCAAATGTGTTGTACGGGTATCTCACATGCGTGATGTCTCTCTCCACGTTAGAATGCATCTGCATATTCTGCCTAATATGGATGTTAAAACAGGACTAGCGCAACTAGCAGATGCATGGGTATCTAGATACGGCAGTCAGCGCATTTCCGGGTTAAACCCATGGCCCCTTATATATATTTGGGGTGATAGGGGCTTTAATAGAAGTTGGTTGTGACAATGAGTCGGGATGCACAGGATCTACCGTGTGAGAACTTGCAAGAAAGATCTCGTCATACCCCTGAGCTGCACAAGCAACAGGCCCCACTCCACTCCGACCTATCATATGTGCGCCACGGGAACAGACGATGTCTCCAAGCATTTCCATTGTCATAAGTAACGGTTTAAAGATCTTCTAGGTTTTTAGGTCCAAAGTTATGCCAACCTCTTGTTATAAACGTATGGGATCGACCTAGGGAGAGTGATTGAGCGACCTTGAGTGCAGTCAAGATATTGCGAAGCAAGGCTCATAAGAAGTCAAATCCAAATAAGAATATCGATAGTTATAGACGGTCTTTCCATTCGTGATGGTTCATGTCGAAGTGATGGTTCATATCGAGGTAGTACCTAACAAAGGAATGATGGATGATAGAGAATTCCGTTGGGCAGGACATCGGATTTCCACCAACAAAACCACATAGAACATTTGCTATAGTCATAGGTCCACCCAGATGCCGAGACTATCCATAAGGAACTTGTCGTGAGCTGTTACAGTATCACAGTACAAGTCAGGTCAACACCTTTCATTGCAACATTGCACAACCCGATCGAGATTGGGCAAGCCCCCGAGGCCCTCTTTATCAAAGCCTAAGCCTAAGGCAGGAGGAATCCAATATAGAAAGGCTTTCTTATACAATCTTGGTACTCCTACCGAGGTCCAGGGCGCGGTGGTTTCAATGATAGTAGAAGATCCCTCAACATGAAGCAGTCGGGCAAGACCGAGCTGGACCCTGGTCCGTTCACGTCGGCCGTCGTACTGATGCACATCTCGGGCCCAGCAGGTGCTACCGAAAATATCACCTCACCAAACGAACTCCATGTTGAGAGGGAGGAAAAAAGGTAATGCGCGTGTCAGTGAGCATGGGGTTGATGAGGCGTGGGAAATGCCGCTTCTAAGCCATGCACGACCATGCTCCGCGGGCAAGTCCTTCGTTTCATGACCCTGTCCCGGCGGAAGTTGAAGTCACGCCCCACAACGGGCCTCACGTAAGCATACCCGATTACCCCAGGGAAAATGGTATATCCTGCCCCTTAGTCGTCTACGGGGGAGGGAAAAGCTTGAACTGCGGGCATCCCGTCGGCTTTATCTTCCGATGTGGAGCGCCTTGGGGGTGTTCATCTGTCGGCAATGGTATGCGGCACACTGAGTCGCAGCAAACGCCCTGGCTTCAACTAGTACGGATTTCAGTCGGAGACTAGAACACCACTTTTTCGGGGTTCAAAGTACAGTACTGCATAGTAGAAAGGCAGGTAGATGTCCAAGCTGCCCAGTGCTACAAGTGAACTCCAAATGCCAGGTGTGGCACTGTGGCCTCGCTCATGGCAACGTTTGGCGGTTCTGCCACGTGGTTCAAGAACGATAGCCAGTAGCCGTTTTGCGGAGAGTGCAGGGTTGAGTCCGTATAGTCGCCGCTGTCTGGATCATGACGAACCAGGGTCGACCTGTCAACGAGTGGCTCACCTGAAATGGAGACGTGATTATTCTCAGTGGTAATGTACGTAGTAAGTATGAAGGAGTCGTCATCGGGTGTGGGTTGATCGATCTGGGCTGGGCTGGGCTGGGCAGTGGGGCTGCTGTCTTGTCACCACTTGACACCACTTGCGGGGGAGGGTGCGGCTCCGGGCATCGGTGACGGAAAAAGCGACGCCAGCAGGCCAGTGGTCTGATAGAAGAACTTTATATCCGATAGACGCAAGCTTGTCGGCATGCTTCCTGGAGGAAGTCCCACTCTCCCGGGTCGCCACACCCCACGCACTCATGAATGATGACCCCCTCCTTGCCCGTTATTCCCCCAGTCTTGGCGGCCTGGCCGGATACTAGGATGGCTTACCGGGTCATGCAGATGCACGACGTTACCGGTATGGTAGATGGGCGGTGCATTATCCGATGTCGTTTCATCTCTATGATCCCCAAATGCAGGAGGCGGTTGCGAGGAGAAATAATTCGATACCTGATCCGGACAAGGTTGGGAACCTGATCGCTGCATGTTTCAATGCCATGAAGTCAGAATGGCGTTCGTTTTCTTGTTTATTTTGTGCACACGCCCCCGAAACGCGGCTCTCGGTGCGCTACTACTACTGGATACAGCGGATTGGGTTGTGTTGACTGTCGGGAACCATGCGATTTGCTGTATTAAAAGGCGCCTTATCATCAACTCTATAATTTTTTTTTACGTCGCTCCGATTGAGGCGATGAAACGCCACGGTCGCTATCGCAGCTCCGGGTCGGAGAAATGACCGGAACTGGGGTGAATATGATCCGACTATTAAGATAACAAGATAGTCCGCGACAACTCCTGACTGAGACGCAAAGATGGGCTGTCATATTTGGAATGCAGTCCTGATTTATGGACGAGACCGATCAGCATACCGGAATTTGGATGCGCATCTATCTGAGAGATGACAAAGCGGCGTTCTTGCAGTGGAAATAGCAGCCCCGATTTCCCCCTCGCAGAGAATATGCACCGGGTAAAAGATAGTGGTAAAGATGATATCCATGGGAAGATGGAATCCACGAAAGATGGAACGAACGCAATGGGTTCGTCAGGTCGTCAAGTCGTCAAGTTGAGAAGCTGATCCTGGGGCGCTAGGGTCCGCCGTCGACGAGGAAAAGTTAAATGCCACTCACTCCAGGCGTCATCTGGAATCCGCAAAGGTTAGCAGCCTAGTCGTACTGTAGTTTTCACGCCCTGCCAATTCGACGCACCTCGGTGAGTAGTCCAACGGTCTAAGCTGAATTAAAGTTATCCCGTAACCCATCCCGTCCTAGCCACCACAACACGGTCAATCCGTCACGACTCGTGAGGTCCACCTCCCCCGAGTGCTTCACTGCGTCTCCATGGAATTCGTATGACCGTACAGTAGGGGTAGCCTGTAGGCTCCCTTGCTCTCCCATCCCCGCGGCCCGTTTCCTTGCATCCTGACTGACACGCCAGACCATCAGCTCGGCCAGCTTGTGCCGGTGCAAAGTCTAATTCCTCGATTGCTACCCTTGACGGCGTAAAGCCGGCATCGTCCCTTAGTAACCAGTGCAGCTCTCTGGCCCTGGTCAGGCCTTTCTCCACTGGTTTCAACAACTCGCTGTAAGCATGAAACTACACGTACAGATCAACCACCACCACTATGACTCGTTGGGTTCATCCCTCGAATGGTAACAATAAAAGCAAGTCCTTTGACAGTAGGACCCCCAAACTGGTTCGTGTCTGTTTCTTGACACAAGAGCTACTTTTATTTCGTTCCCCTCCATCGGCAGCCCCTCTATTATTGCGGACCCATGCCAGGTTGTGTTCGTTTGGAATGAAGGAAATCCATCACAAACCACTCGTAGGAACTTGATATTAACCAAGTTTCGCCAATGGTTGAGCTTCAGATTCGCCATTCCGACCCGTCTCCACGGTGCAACTGCTAGCAGCGAGCGCGAAGCGGTCCTTCTCATCCCCTTTCCCCCCCTTCTCTCGCTTCCCCCGAGACAACGACGCGGACCATGAGCCTCGTGTCACCTCACTATGTCCCCGAGCCGGTCACGACGGAAGATTACATCATCGCCTCTCTCGCATTTGGCTTCACCCTCGGCTTCGGGTGGCTCACGACATGGACCGCGATCCGGCAGACGTGGCATGGCTACCGGAAGCGAGGGTGCCGTGTCTTTCGGAGCCCGTACATCATCATGGTGTGGGGCGAGATAGGCGTCTGCGCCGGCTTCGCGGTGATGTGTTTTCTTTATCTCTTACATATATTGCAGCCTTCGTGAGTGACCCCCCTCTTTCTCTGTCTCTCCACATCGCCATTCCTGATGATGCTTGAAACAAGTCTGCTAACATCGATTGGTGGGGGATCTAGTTTCCCTTTTTACTTCGGTATTCGTATGGTATACCCGCAAAGCCCCAAGGTAAAACTTGTTCTCACGTAACTGACCGCGTGTTGTAAATACAATAGTCACTCTCTGGGCCTTGCAGGTCCACTTCCTGCTCCAGATCATCATCAACCGGTGCGCGATCCTCATCCACGACAAGCGATGGACGCGGCAGCTCAAGACCATCGTGGCCATCGTCATCACCCTGGTCAACATTTCGGTTTACAACATCTGGATCCCCGCGCGGCTCCAGATCTCGGAAAACTACATGTGGATCAACCTGTGGTGGGACCGGTGCGAAAAGTGCATCTATCTCATCATCGACGCCGCCTTGAACATCTACTTCATCGTCATCGTGCAGCGGAATCTCGTCTCCAACGGGCTCACCAAGTACAAGACATTGGTGCGGTTTAACATGTTCATCATCTGCTTCTCGCTAAGCATGGACGTGCTCATCATCTCCATGATGAGCCTGAAAAACACCTTCGTGTGAGTAAACAGGTTCACCATCCAACCTTGCTAAGATACATATCTGTGTACTAATGACGGTGCGCGCTCCAGCTACATGCAGTTCCACCCCCTGGCCTATATGGTCAAGCTCAACATCGAGATGTCCATGGCCGAGCTCATCGCCAAGGTGGCCAAGCGGCGGCGGCTGGAGATGTGGGAGTGCGAGGACCTGTCCAACAACACGAGGTTCGGCAACATGACGCAGGCGACGACGACGACCATGACGGGAGGCCATCTGTCGCAAATCTCGACGAACCGCAGCGCGAACCGCAGCGGCCGCCGCACAATGCGCAAGGTCGTCGATTCGGTGCTGCATCGCAGCCACACGAGCCGCGACAGCGCCTACACGGAGCTCGACGGCCAGCGGCAGCCGCAGCGGCCCCCGAGCGCCACGGTGTTCCCGCGGCACCACGCCGGTGGTGACGGGGATGGGTGGATGGGCATCTACACGACGCGCGAGGTCCACATCGAGTACGAGGCGAATCCCCTGCACGCCGCGGCGCCCTGGACGAACCCGCCGGCGTTTTCGAACGGGGCTCTGAGACATCGGACGTCGAGCATCGGGTCGCTGGATAGGAATTCGTTTGGCAAGACATAATGAGCTTGATATGGTTTTTCTTTTGTTTTGTGTTTTTTGCTTTTTCCAACCCGCCTTTAGATCGATACCCTTTCATGTTGGAATACACGTTTGATGACATCATTTGTGTCTCGTTATAGCCAGATGGCACCATGGGAAACTGTGATTGATCTCCATATCCCGCTGTTGAAAGTCGTCTTCTTCTTTTTCTCTGTCTCTGCCTCGAGGTATGTAGGCTGGCTCCCAGTAAACCGCTTTCTTGCGCGCGCAGCTAACATCCAATAACGCTTCACGTTTCCGTGTCATGCAGTCCATGTTGGTATCTCTTCTATCATATCCTTGTTGATTCCGCCTCCAAACTCCGGATGACTTGATATCTTGTAATGAGGATCCGGCCTATGCAATTCTATTTCTGATATATCTTCCTGTCTCTCTTATCCTCCCCCCATATTCCCTGCCCCACTCTAATGTCCTCGGCATATGTGTCTATGCCTTCACGTCCACGAACCCCACGATCCAGCGCTCCAACTCGCCAGTCCAGCTCCGCTCCTCATCCTTCAGCGCCAGGCCGATGCCGTGAGGGCCGTCGGGCAGAATCAGCAGCCGGAAGGGGCGGCGGTGCCGGGCTAGGGCTCCCGCGAACAACAGCGTGTTCTCGACGGGCACGATAGGGTCGTTGGCGGTGTGGAACAGGAAGACGGGCGGCGTATGGGCGCCTACCCGCGTCTCGGCGCACATGCCCAGCCGCACCTCTTCGGCGACGTCGTAGCCGAGCAGGTTGCGCAGGGATCCCTCGTGCATGGCTTCGGGGTGCATGGTGATGACCGGGTAGGTCAGGATGGCGAAGTCCACGATGGGCGACAGCGTTCCCTTGACCGCGTCGCCATCCGCCGTCGCGTCATTGATGGTGGTAGTGGCCGTGATGGCGGCCAGGTGGCCCCCAGCGGAGAAGCCCCAGATCCCGAGCGTCGAGACCCGCCCGCTGGCGCGGATTTGCCCCACTGCTTCCACCGCGTCGTCGATGGGCGCCGGGTAGACGGGCGCTCTCGCTCCGTAGTGGCTGTCGACCGTGTACCGCAGGATCCAGGCATCGAACCCGCGCTCGTTGAGCCAGGACGCGGGCGGCGGGCCCTCGTTGTCCCACGAGATGTTTCCGTAGCCGCCGCCAGGGAGGACGAGGACTCCTGTTCCGTTGGGCTCGGGGGCGGGGTAGAAGGTGAGCTTGGGAATCGTCGTCATCGTCATGTTGATGGTGCCTTAGGTGAAGACCGGCGTTGGGGCCTTTATATTATTGTTGTGGAATGATGGGGTGCTGTGTTTTTGACTAAAATCAAAAGGAACCCGTCATGAGATTCGATTCAAAGATGGCTTGTGGGCTCCATGGTAGGAATGAGGGTGGAGGAGAGGGGCAAAATCAATCTCTGATGTTTGCTCTTGATATAAATATGTCGGAGGGGCAGAACAGGGCTGAAGGTGAGGAGCCTACCCACCACCACGAAAACCCCATTCATTCACTTCTTCTAGGTTACTCAGATTGTCTCCAAAGGGGGGGCGCAGCGACTAGTTATGAATCTTGACAGCTCATTCCCGGGTCCAGGTGGCTTGATCGTGTTTGCCAGGTCGCGTGGTGCCTGTCTAGGCTCGAGGAACCCTGGCGAGAGGAGGACGGGAGAAGATTGGGGAGGGCTGGGGAGGATCCGCGAATAGGCGCCGTCGTGGATGACCCGAAGCAGTCTATCTTTGCCCTCTTGGCGATAAATCCCCCTTGCATCGGGTGCTTCATTGGGCGGCCATGCCCCACCACCGCCATGCATCCTGCAAGTCCGTCAGACCTTACCTTGTTGCTTGCTTGCTTTGCTTAAGTGGAAGTAGGCAACTGGATGCAGGCGATATAATCTAGATGAAAAGGAATCCAAAAAATGTGACGGCCCATTGAAAACCAGGAAGCTTTAACTGTCAAGCAGTCAAGATGGCCTGGCACACCGGTAAACAATCCTGCCAAGTCCATCTAGAACCAGGGCGATTCCTGTGCTACCCGGGTCTGCACGCGTCAAATCCCGACCGGTGCACTCAACTTCCCACCTTCACCGGTAGGTTAATTTGCTTTCTCTGGCTCCCTCCCATGCCCATGCTTAACTCCGAGCCCAATATCCTCCTGAAGTTCTTGACCAACTTCAGCATACCTACCTCTACCTACCCTGCCGACCGTCATTTCTTCAAAACATATAGTTAGGTAGGTATCTACTGCGCCCCAGTCCGTGGCACCGGTGAATGCGCGACACTCGTCGTAGGGTGCCAGGTGTTGCTTGGGCTGCCAAACACAATGTCGCGTATGACGTGGTATGTATGGGGTTCTCCTGGACCGTTTGGGCACTCTCGTCAGCCCTTCCGTCGAGTTTGACGTGGTACTGCATTCAAACGGGCGAGGTGGCTGCCTAACATGACAATGAAGGCGGCATCTCGCACCGCGGGCATCCCGTGTGTGCGTGCGTGCGTGCGTGCGTGTGTGGGTGTGTGTGGTCGCATCTACCATTCGACGGGAAGGGGAATAAAAGAAGAAGACGGGAAAAGAGAGAGCGAACGTAGCATCATCTGCCGTCGCTGTCGTCCAGGTTGGCAGGGCTATTGGCTATTGGCGAAGCAACAGCCTGCTTTGCTGTGTATGGGCGAATGATAGCTGGCATTCGGGCGCCCGCATCCGACGAGCCCAGTCGGGAATGCTCCCCATGGAAACCGGGCTGGCAGACGGTTTTTTTTTTCCATTGAGGCAATGCAAACGCGGTGCGCGGATGCCTGCTTCGCAAAGCCTTGTCTTGTCCATCTAGCACGTCTCATACACTCTACATACATCCGTACATCCGTACATCCGTTTGCCTCTGCCCCTAACCCGATCAACGACTGTCGCACCCATGACGTCTCCCTCAGGCTGGTTTTTCTCCTTGGTTGGTTTTCACCACCAAACTAACATCCGGCAGGTCTGTTGGGATGGACTGCGAGCCCACGTCAGGTATTGGGCAGGATCCTCTGGTTGAGAATCCTACTAACCTACGTACTGACGCCTAATCAGTGGTCGCCCCCCACGTCGAGACGCCGATCTGAGTGCCAGTGCCAGTGCCAGTGCCGTGCAACATTGCGACCAACAGCGTGCCAGCGACAACTGTATTTGACACATGCCTCTTATTGTCCCCTATCGTCTATTATTACCATGGTATGCATAACAATAAGTCCTAGGAAAAGGAGACCCCGCATGGTCAACTTTGCACGTGAATAGCCCGATAAAGATCTTATGTTGCCGTTTCCTAGTGCCTGCCTGCCTGATGAGCACTTGTTACTTGGAACCCGGCTGTCGCTTGTCGCTGATCCAAATAGAAACTTCCAGTTACAGGGACCCCTTTCAGGGTACCAAGTTACTATTAACTCAGGCGTGCCAGGGGACCCTATCAGTCGCTATGCACTAAAAGCCCCCCTCCATTGCAGAAAGTTCGGGCCAAGACTAGCTAGGATTTCCCCGCGATGGCCGCACCGCAACCCCAACGAGTCAAAACGTCCGAACACTCTGAAGCCCCCAAGCCCCCAAGCCCCCAAGCCCCCATTCCGGCACATGGCCGCTCCTGGTCATGATCACCGCAACGCCAACAAGCTATCCGGGCACCTGGGCTCCAACACCCAACGATAAGAGGAATAGAAAAGAAGAAAAAAGAAGCCATGGTGGAGATCAACAAGGAGACGATGCAAGTAAGTACCGGTACTGCATACACATGCGCCCGCGGAGATAGGTGCATCGATTAAGGAGACCCAAAAGTGCGTCCTCGATAAGCCTGTTCCAACCCCTCATGATTGATGCACATGGTGTTTCTCGCATTGGAGTTGCTGCGTCTTTGTCAGCATAGCACCCTCTGTCCCCAAAGATGAGAGTTCGCATTTCCGCTGGAAAGCGAAACTAGTACGGAACCATGTAGATTATTCAGAATCTAAACGAAATGAATATCAAAACTAAAGAGTCATGGAAACACAGGCCATCCGCGCTTGTGCTTTCCCACCCCTGAAATCCCCCAATCATCCATTTCCTCAAGCATTCCTTACCGACTCGTCTACAACACAGTAGTTGTACCTCGCCTCCCCCGCAAGCGCCAACCCTACCCATCGAACGCCCCAAGCAGCGCATCGCCCGGTCCCAGCGGCAGGCACGACGGCACGTCCACCCCGTTGGTGTTGGGCACGGCGACGCCCGCCGCGTCGGTGTCGTCGAGGTAAAAGATGACGGCGTTGGCGAGGTCGCGCGTGTTCTCCCCGCCGGCGGCCCAGTTCTGCGGCGCCAGCACGAGGCTCGCGTGCGCCTCGGTCGCGAGCGTGTTGGGCAGGTCCTCGGCCCGCACGAAGTGGTGCATGCCCAGGTTGGCCCAGACGACCAGGTCCTCCTGCTGCAGGGACTCGTCGTCCCCGAAGAACTTCCAGAACTCCACCAGCGGCGCCTCGGGCACGTTGCCGCTCAGCGCCGCCGTCGACGCCGGTTCCGTGTCGTGCTGCCGCGACACCGCGAACGCCTGCTTGGCGTGCTCTCCGGACTTGAGCAGGAACGGCGACCGCTGCGAGGGCAGGTACACGTTGTTCAGGCCGGGCATGATGCGGTACCCGCGTGGCTGGCCCCACGCGTTCAGATTGTTCTTGTTCACGACCGTGTACATGGATTGGCCATTGGGCGGGTTGGAGAGCAAACCCTCGGCCTCGGTCGCGAGCTCGTGGATGTCGTACCGCATCGACTCGAAGACGCCGCGCTCCGGGTACCACGGCTGCGTGATGTTTTCGACGATAAGGTCCGTTCGGACGAAGGTGTTGCTCGTGTCCACGAGGTCGAAGTCGGCCTTGAAATTCATGACGTGCGTGTGCATGGTCCCCGAGATGGTCTCGCCGATGCGCGGGCCCCATCGGCCTGCGTCGTCGGGGCGGTAGTAGTTAGCCTGCACGTACCCTGAGGCGTACGCGTCTATCGTGATGCTCCCGTCCACCACAAAGCCGTAGTCCCAGATGTAGTCGTAGTTGCCCAGTGTCGCGATCATGCGGACCACCAGCTTCGAGCCCTTGGTTGACTGTTCCCAATCACTGTAGACCTTGTGGTGCGTCAAGGGGGCGCCAATGTCGGTCTCGAAGATGCATATCGCCCTGTTGATGGTCTGCACGCTGGTCCCAGAAGTATATGTTGCATTCATATACGTCGCATGGTACGGGCAGTCGTATCCCGGGAGTGGACGGATGGCTTCGCTTCCGATGCCATAGAAGCGGTCGCTGTAGGCAGTCCCGGTTTGGAAGGGGTTGTTTCCAGCGTACTGAACCAGAGCATCTGTTCTGCGTCAGTCCTGGGTCACCCAGAAAGGGGTTGAAACAAGTGCTTGCCTTGGAGGGACAGTTCATACAAGACGCTCTCGCCCTTGAATCTGATGTCGTAAAACTGAACTCCCACATCCTTGTCGAATCTCGTGTAGAAAGACCAACCCATGTAAGTCAAGTAGTTGTTCACAGCGTCGACCCTGTATCTCTTGCCGTCCAGTTCCAGCACAGTCGGGGCGAATCTGTCCTCGAGATCTCGCATTGGGCCAGCACGATCTTTATCTAAGAATGAGTCGTTCGTCGTCGGCTCTGGCGTCTTGGTGATTTCACCTGCAGACCAAGCGGCCCGAAAGTCGTCAGTCGAATTATACACGACGAGATTGTACACAATCATCCTCAAGTGATACAGAGAAGCGTCTGTCCCGGTGATGTCGAAGCTGACGTAGAGGTCCGATGGCTGGTCCCAGGGTGCCTTTGCCAGTCGTCGCCACGGGAGCCAGACAACCCCCGTCGTGCCGTCTGTCGAATACGGATTCTGGACGAAGTACTCGCTGTTCGTCCGGTTGTCGGAGGATCCATAGTAAGCCAGGCCAGTGAGGTCGTAAGTGATATCCGCAATGGTGGACATGGTCGACGCCACAATCGCCTCCACGGCTCTCTGTCGAGGTTTATCGAACAAACCACCGCTGAAAAGTACCTTGGGGCCATTCTGACCATTGTAGAAGTAGTCCAGAGGTCTCATGATCGTCGTGTCCGAGATTGGCAAAGGGCCGACCTACGCATATCAGACACGCCAGGTAATTTGAAACACAAGTGAGTTGAGTGTATTGGCCACTCACATAATACTGCACGACACCAGGTACAGTAGCTGCCCCCTCATTGATCACCACCCGTGCATACCGCGGCACCGAGCTGGTGTCTCCACTCAGATAACTCAAGACATCAGTTTTGTTCGGTTTGAGAATCTCTATATGGGAGATGTAGTTGTCGCTCATGGCCAGCGTAGGGCTGGACGGGTCGGACAGGTTGAGCCCAAGGCTCGAGCCTCCTAACCATACCACGATGGAGTCCAACTCGGATTGCGACAAAGGCACAAATGGAGTACCCCTCGGAGCCGTGACCGAGACATCTTGAGGTACCGGACAGGCGGATGCGCTATCTTGACGCCGGAATATCGTATCGGATCTCAATTCTGGACAAACGCATCGGCTTCGGCTAGTCGTTGATGCTGGAACAGCATCAAGTAGCCCGAATGCGACGATGACGGGGCCTAGACGCATTGTCTGTCGAATAAGCAGGTTCGCGATATAATGTCACAGTCAGAAGATGGGTTGCACCGACCCTTTGGCTCGCAGACATATGTTTTTGGTGATTTACAATAAACTTTTATTTCTTGTTGAACGTTGATGCCAAGCAAGTCATCCACCTGCTCGGAGTTGTCAGGGGGTGAATCCCAAAGGAGCGGACTGGAAGTCTCGCGTCCTTCCGCCCGGCGGGACGCAACGAGAATGCCGTCATAAGGCGAAATTCTAGGCAAGCTGTAAGCGCGACGTGCTGGTCGTTCTAATCCATCGAAAGCTTAAACCCGGCTTAACGGATGTTTACTTGCGTAAATTTTGAGAAGCAATGCTGATTATTCCGACCCAAGCGGACAGCTAATAAATACTCGGGAACCAAGCCATCACTTCTCTATAATCATAATGAGAATCAGATGCCTTTATATTATATTGCCCTTTTGCGGCCGTTCAGGGTTTCAGGCAGTTCCCTTCCGTACTGATTTCGAAGGTTATGGGGTATTATAAGCATATGGGCTTGCAACTTTCAAACTCTAATGATTCAACAATAGGCTTCATCTGACGCACGAGTGGTCATGCAGAGACAGGACACACAACTCAATTGCAGGAATTTTAATTCATTTTGAAGGCGGAGACTTGAGAGTCCATTACTTGATAAACAGCTACGGGGCGCCTTAGGTAGTTCAGGGTCGTTTTAGCAATAACCACATATATGCCCAAACGCCAGATTTACTGTATCGAGCTATTTCCATCTTTGAAATGAATAATCATCTCGAGCGATTGCAAGTTCTGTCCCTATTATAGGTAACTAACGAGAAAAATAACAACTATCGGCGAGTTGGCCGAAAGGAACACAGAGAAAGGGCTGGTTATAAGGCATCCGGCGATTTGATTTCTCCATGTTCAAATGATCAGATCATCCAAGCACGAGATCAATGTCCTCCAGATCATGACTTTCCCAGCTATCCTTCTCGATCTCTCCAACTCCCTTCCGGTAGGCAACGCCATCCACCCATTCCACCCAGAGACACCCGAACCTATCTCCAGGTGAAACACCAGGGAAGTCAGTGGAATCCGCCCCCGAGGCCTTTCGCAAGCAAATAGCCACAAGTTCAACCAAACCGTACTGGTCTGAGTCAACAGGTGACAATTCAGCCTCGTGCTCTCGCGATGAAGCTTGGAGCCACCCGCAGACATTTTTGTTGATGTCATAAATCTCGGCGTGTACCTGGCTGTTGCCGTATTTCCGCAGATCTATTCGCACGCGAAACCATGCTCGTTGTGTCTTGCACGATATAAACGCATGTTGACACGTCGTAGCAGTGTTCCATTCAGCTGGGCGCCAATTAATTGGAAACCAGTGCCAAAACATGCTACCTGGCAAGGAGGAATGCCTATATATGGTGTTTTCACTCATCAGGGGCTCAAACTGCTCAAAGTCAGAGTCACACGTGTGTGCTGTCCATCCATCAGCCAGCGGGCTGTCGAGCGTATTTGTATCCCCTTCGATAGCTAGTATCGTACCCGGGAAGCAGGGGCCGATTGCGCGTTTGTTAATCGACGTAGGTGTCTCGTGACTATACCATTGGCCGAGACCAAAGGTGGCATGGGATGAACTACCCAGCTCTCCTCCATTCTCATCCATCTCCACGCAGCTGTCTTTCCAGCCTAGCCAAGACCACGATGGCAAAGAGGAGCCCTGCAGGATAGAGTGGGTTTTTCCCGAGTGGCGACGTCTCTGGGATAGTCGTGGAGCAGAGGTCCTCCACATCAGTGCGGCATGAAAGTACATTAATGGCAGGCCATAAAGAAATCTGCGCCCGAATGCCCACTTGAAAATTTCCAATATGCCAGTTATTCCTGCCAGGGCGTCCTCGGGAAAAGAATGGTCACGGCCGTTGTAATCCCGCGTCACTCTCATCAGCTCCTTCAGATCCGGTTTCCCTGATAGAATTGTGAGGATGTGATAACGATATTGTTCCATACGCAAATCAGAACAGTCAGACGCCAAATTTTCGCGAAATGCGGCGGAAGAGCATATCCAGTGGAACTGCCCTTTCCCAATTACCAGGAGTCGTTGTGACATAGCATACTCCTGATAGGTCCACGCTCGTTTGTAATAACTGCCGACCTCTCCCGCAAAATGGGCGGCAGTAAGGGTTCCATCGTGGACCATCAGCTTCCCCGTCGATGCAAATGGCAACACTGTGTGATGTAGATTCCGCGAACGGGAGACCCCTCTTATGCCTGGTATGCCCTCACTTGCATCGCCGTCAGTTGCGACGATAGTAAAGGTCGCGGACGCGTATATTCTCCCCATGTGGCGTAGCTGGCGTGCCGTCTGCTCGGCGTCATCTTGGACAATGCAAAGAGCATCGGCCCAGAGGTATCGTTCGCCCAACGCACGTACCAGACCCATCGCGTGCCGAATCATGGGTGAAACCGTCAAGGGGAGTTGCTCGTGAGACAAACCCCCGGGTTCTTTCAGCAGTGGTAGAATGGCCCATTCGTTACGGAGGTACGGCGAAGCCCCCCATACGTAGCTCAAAGTAACGAAATCTGCAATGTCATTCCCAGGCACCAGACAGTCGTGTAGCGTGTCGATAAGCCAGGCTGGAGTGACGCGTGAAATTCCAAGAGGGTTGCAGCAGTATCGGCTGTGCGATGTCAGACATTCCGTCTTCCACGCTCGGAGTTGGTTCAAGTTAACCCAGTCTTTGTCAGGAACAAGTCCGGTTGCTACCGCCGTAGAGCCATCTTGGAGAAGGTTCACTTCCTTCGCTTTAGAGAAGTCATCTCTGTATAAAACTACCCCGTTATAAGATATTTTGACAAGTGTGAGCTTTTCATCAACAGGAAACGTATTTCGCAAATGTTGGAGCAAATGTTGATGACACGGCTGATCAATGACATCATCTAAGATGATAACCCATTCACTTTCCGATATTGTTTCGAGAGCATTCTTGATTAAAGCGCAGAAGTTGCAATGGTCGTCTGAGTCGGGCTGTTGGTGGGAAGTGTCAATGGTTGATTCCATCTTGGGTGATGCACCGTGGTTTCATGGTTCTTAGCGAGACAGACAATGGCAGATTTGGCGTATGCCCTTATATTTATCTCTCTTGGTTGCGGGGCTGGACGGCATGTTACAAGAGCAGCTAGCTAGCTATTGGATGAACGTCATGTCATCATCAGCTGATGGTTGGCTCTATCGGCAGTGCGATATGTTCAACTACTTACTGAAGGAATACTAGTATGAGCACTGCAATTTTGGCATTGACGAATACATTTGGCGAAGTTGGCATTGGGCACGCTTATTTGCTGCGAGTTGGTGGCGGACGCCGAATTGTACGATCTTAACGTTGCGTGTCTGCCCTCAATAAACTGAGGGGGTAATTGGCGGGTAAATGGCAACTCACATTGAGTTACTGTGAAGAGTGTGTTGCGGCTCCCTACGCCGACCTCGACGTCCCAATCCCCGAGATATTAATCGGGGAAGAGCGTTCACCATACGCGGACCGGTCTCGACGGACAGGAACTGGATCAGGACCCAGACTCTCCACGGTAAATGTGGGAAGTATGTTACAATAGCGTATTTAGCATTAATAAAAGCTGTATGAATATCGGCCATGGAGGAGTCACGGAGCAACGCGCCACGCTTATAACCACACCAGTAACAAGAGTGCCTAATCATGCTTTCTGGTTGCCACATATAAATGCAAATTGGGGGATGCGGGTATATGTGTGCGCGCAACTTGCATACCGCCCAACAATAATCACGAACTGCCCAAGAAGCAAAACAAAAGCGAACTCCTAACCAAACGCCCGCCCTCCTTTTCCCCAATATACAGTACATTCCTTCCGTCAAGCGCCCCGAAGAACACACACTACTGCTGCGGCAAGCCCGGCGAAGCCAATGGGCTGCTAAAGTTGTTGTTAGGCTGCGTCGAGTTGCGGTTCTGCTGGGTGTAGGGGTCGGGCGAGGCCATCTCGCTGCGGTTGGTGGTGCCGCCGTCGAGCTCCGAGTAGCGCGCAATGTTGCCGTGGACCTCCGAGTTGGGCGACATGGCCATATTCTGGGGCGGCGGCGAGCCGTGGGGCGTCTTGTTGTAGTAGGGGTGGCTATGATCCATGCTGGGGGACGGGTGGTGGCCCACCGTCGACCCGCCGTACACGGAGCCGCCCGGGTGGTTCGAATCGGTAAAGGTGGGCACCGTGGAGGCGCGATTCTGCGCCATGGACGCCTGCTGCTGCTCCGAGGCCAGCTTCTCGTCGGCGAGCTGCTTCTTGAGCGTCTTGTTCTGCCGCAGGAACCAGAAGCTCGAGGCGAGGAGTGCCAGCAGGGTCACGCCGGTGACGACGGCCAGACCGATGGTCGCGTTCTTGAACTTGGTGGCATCGTCGGCGCCTTCGACGCTATCGACGCTGTGCGCCGTGCATACGCTGTCCTGGGTCGGGATGGTGACGGCCTTTGGCCCGTTGCAGCAGCTGATGGTATCGCCACAGCAGTGTTTGTTGGTGCCGTCATTGCACGGCGTTAAAATTGTGGTGTTACTGGGATCGCCGCCATCCTATACATGGTGCAATTGGTTAGAGAATGTGAGACGACACATGCATGGTAGACATGGTAGACATGGCACGGGGTGGAGACTCCAGGTGGTGATGCATACATACCTCTGTCGCTATGCACACATTCACGCAAGCCTTGCTCTTCCAAGTCTTGTCGGTACAGAATCCGCGCCGTAGCCGGCGGTCGGAGCCGACACAGAGGCCCAGCGAGGAGCAGGTGTCTCGCTTGTCGGCTGGCCCGTCCAATGCACAACAGCTCGAGAAGATGCCGTCTTGCTTGATTCCTAGCTTGTTGCAGGGGACATATGTCTCATTGTTGGCCTGGCTGATGCCATCCGGAGCCCAGCATGCGACCTCTTGTGCTGTGACGCATGACACGAGGCCAACAGCTAGCAGTCCAAAAGCAGAGTATCGCATGGTTGCGGTAGCTCAAACGTCGCGCGGGATGCAAGCGGCGAAACCTCGAAAGGAAAAGGGAGGAACAGTAAAGACAGAAACCGTTCCACGAGGGTTCGATGGACGGGTACAAGTAAAAAAGAAACGGGAAGAGAGGGGGTGTGCGCTTTAGATTCCTTGCTTGCCAGGTCATACAAACAAAAGTTCTGGATCCGTTCTGTTGGGTTTCCCGCATCAGCAGCATCAGTCGCATCAGCAGCAATAGCCCCCAAGGATCACCTCCATCTCCACTTCCACCTCCACCTTGTGCGCTCGCACTTTGCTGCGACGCACTGTCTTAGACCAGGGATGCAGCTGACATGCAGATGCTAGAACCAACACCGCCAACAGCGACTGTACCGCAACAGGCAACTAGACGATGTGCGGATTTCCACTGCGGATCCCCCCCATTCCGGGCCACGGCCAACCAGAAGGGGCGTGGCATCGGCTTGGCCAATGGGCGTGGTCGTGTAATCCTACCAAGGAGCTACATCCTAGGGAACATGGCAACGAGATGGTGTGTGGCAGTCCTCAGTCGAGCCAGTCCCTTAGGTTAGCATCTGCTCCGCATTAGCGATGTTCCTCTCCTCTCGTGCTGTGTGCTGTGTGCTGTGTGCTGCTGAAAATAACAACAGACGAACAGGAAAAGCAAAGGTAGAAGGGATTGACAGCTGAAGGCGGATGGGGCCGATCACCACCCCATGAATTCCGGTTGCATCGCTGAATGCTACCATCCTCCCCATCCTCGTAGGTAGGAGGTAGAATACGGGCGACGGGCGCTATTGCTAACCAAATGAAGGCAACTCCGCAAGGCGTAGGGTGCTAACCTTAGGAGGCAGAAGGGGTCAAAAGTACTACACAGACAGGCCAAAAATAGAGTGGCACTACCCAAGCTATTATTCAGATACTGATCCTTACCTAATGGACTAGCACCATGGAAGACTGGAGTCTCGGCATTGCCATGAAATCGGGCCCGATTTCAGTTGTTTGATGAAACCGCCCGGCCGACCCTTCTTTTGCTGTTGGAGAGCACGTGTTGCGTGTCGAATATACGCAGCGCACTTGCGCTGAAATTGAATCTGAGTCTGAATCCTTCAGAGCCTCAGATCATGGAGACTATCAGTGGTGAGGCTGAGAGAAGATTGAGAAGGATGAGAAGAAAAAATGCTGGTTCTTTTTGCGCAAACCCATGTTCATGTAGCCTCAAACGCACATACACACTTGCATGTGCTGACAGGTGATGAGATGAGAGAGCTGCATGTCGCCCGCCACGTTCAAGCAGGCTGCGGATTGTACAAGTAGATAGCAGCTTGTGATCGGATGACATCAGCCAAATGGCATGTCTAGATTCCCTAAGCGAGTCTCTGGCATTCTTATCATGTCGGCAGTTCGAGTCGCGGAATGCTGCATCATAGATAGATTCCTTTCATCGCGAATTGGATTGGCCTTTGCAATTCGAATGATCAGTTTGTAGATTGAAGAAGCGACCGACTTGGGCACTGGGACAAGAGGAAAGAAAGAAAGAATGGATGGATGACAATGCAAGAGATCCTAGTAAGCAAGACAGAGCTTGACAGGGCTCTACACAGGGTTCGGACAGCCTAACCTACTGTAAGTAAGTACTTATTCAAGCTATTGCTAGCCTGATGGGTACGCTAAGCCCTAGCCTGGCGATCTAAACTCCATCATGCTGGCCTGCTTGGCATCAGTATCTGCTGTCTGCTGTCTGGCATGGCAGCTCAAGAGATCGCTAAGAACCAGCGCCTCCACGGGCACTCCACTAAGAACCCAATGGTGCGGACATGAAGACTAGAGACCCAAAAGATCGGTATGCCGCGAGGCCGTTATACGAAGGATACTGCTATACTAACCCGGTCCTGGGCGATTTGGTGGCTGGAGGGTGAAAGCAACCCACAATGGCAACAATCAGCCGAAGAAGAGAATATAGGTTAAGGATCAGAAGCCAGGTATGACAAGGCACGTTGGGAGGTAATAAAAGCAAGCAAACTTCCAACGCCGCTATGTTGTTGGCATTCGCATTGTGCCAGATTGAGGCTTGCGCTCTTCGTCGGTATATTCCTCACTCGTGGCGCCCTAGCTGCCCCGCTATCTCTCCAAACCCTCCGAGGTCCCCTAGGCTGCCAGGAGCTAGCTTGACGAGTCTCAGGGTTTTCAGCTTAGCCATTATTATCCCCGAGGCAAGAAAGAGTCAGGTCAATTTACCTTGCGAATAACAAATCATCCAATTTATCTCATGTCTCATCAAGTGACATGGGGGACCAGAGCAGATCCAGCATCGACATGCCTTGATCACCCAAGTCCTGCTTTGGTCATTGCTCTTGCTAGTTAAGTACACAAGTACACAACCTAGACATGCCAAAGGTAGCAGCAAAGCGGTCCGCCTGCGACCGATGTAGGGCGAAAAGAGTCCGATGCCCGCGCCCCGAAGACAGCACCGCACCGTGTCCTCGCTGCGTCCGCGCCGGCGCACCCTGTGCGACGGGCTCCCCTGGTTACCCCGGCCGACCAAGAAAGTCGCTTTTAGTTGAAGACGATGGCAATACGCCAACAGATCCAGCCGTGGACTCTGGCGTCGCATCTTCCCATGTGTCCCCCTCATCGATGCTGCAGCAAGATATCGGCCATGCCGGGCTACATACACCTACAACCAATGAACCGCTTTCCGTGAACACTCCAACAGCATGGCTTGAGACAGATGACTCGGGTCAATGGGCTGCGCTAAGTGAGACGCAGCTGTTCGATCCTACATCGACGGCCGGTACGCACACTGCATCGGCCATCTGCTCCTCGCTCCAGTGGGAGCAACTGGGTGGTGCCCAACCAAGTCTCCAGGGACTACTAGGTGCAGCTGATAGCTTCGACATGACGTACCTGGCTGAGGACTCCCACACCCAATCGCTCGGACTCGACCCGGCTCGGGCCTCTGCTTTCGCATGCCTGCCCAGTCCCCTTTCAATCTCGCACCCCAGTGCAGCGTGTCGGCTTAGGGGGTTCGGGGAAAAGCTGGAGCAGCAGATCTCTATCACACAGGCGTTTCTCTCCGACCATCGGAATATGGTGGAGAATTGCCCGGAGGCCGGTCCTTCCGTCGAGATGGGAACGGATAATCCGGTCGCAGCGCTTCTCATCTGCACCAAAGAGCTCATTGAGATCATTCAGACATTGAAGGCAGAAACTTCCCTAGGCGTCCTTTCCAACACGTTCGATTCGCCCCATCAGCTTGCGCTGCCCAGTGCGCCTACGTCGTCACTTACCGAGAGGACATGCTCCATAAGCACGGAAATTGCGCTCTTGATAATATCAAACTATTTGGCGCTGTTGAAGCTTTACGATCTGACTTTCCACCACGCCTACCTATCTTTAAGCCAGGTGCCACCAGATAAGGTTCGGTCCTTGAAGGCGAAGGGAGTGCTCCGCATCGGGGGGATGTCCTCTTTGCAAGATATTCCGGCCAGGGTCTACGCCGCGGGGGTACTAGAGACCATCCAGAGCCATATTCAAGCTCTGGAATGCAGCATGGGTCTCCCGCCAAAGTATTGTCTCTCGTACGAGGCGACTGTCTCGCAGCGGTCCACCAACGGTATGTTTGCTGACGGAGAGCGGGAGCGTCTACTTCACATTGTCATGGCTCAGGAAGACGTCCAACGACAGAGAGATAACAAGCCGCTCATAGAGCTGATACGAGAAAACATGAAGGGAGTGATCGCATTGTTTGGCAATGAGGCCTTCTGAAGCACCTTTACTGGCCACATCAAAAGCCGTGCGAGGCACTAAGACAGTTTCTGTCATATTAAACAATTATCCCACATTTGTCTTCTCTAGAAGCGATTATACCATACTCATGGATGCATCGGCTGTCGTCGCCCGTCGTCGCCAGTTACCCAGTTGCCAATCGCCCAGCTATATCTTACACGACTATCCCACCAGTAGTCAAACGTGCCGCCACCACATATGATCCTATGCATGACGCATCCACAAGTATTACGCCTTCGCTTTCTCCGTCATTCCGTACTCGCTGTTGAGCTCCTTTCGAAGCGGCATCTCCTTGAGGAAAACCGTAACAAGGAACCCCGCCGCCGCAAACGCAATGGCAACCTGCCACGACCGCTCCAGCGCCAGACTCTGCACCTCCACCACCTGCGCGCGCGTCGCCGTGGCGAGCGAGTCGAGAAATTGTGCCGTGGCGGCCTGGTACGCCCCGCCCGCCTCGAACCCGGCGGCCACCGTCGCGTTGCTAATGACGGGGGCCAACTGCGCCGCCCGGTTGCTGAAGACGGTGCCCGCGATGGCCACGCCCCAGACGATGCCGAAGCTGCGCATAAACGCCCACGTTCCCGTCGCGAGCGCCGTGTCGGCATCGGTCAGCGGGGCTAGGAGCGCCGGGAGCAGCGTCGGGATGGCGAGCCCGGCGCCCACCGATTCGATGACCTGAAGCCCTACCCACGCTCCGGTACTGGAATGCTCATCCAGCAGCGAGAATAGGCCGAAGCCGATCGCCAGGAGCGCGAATGCCACGACGAGTAACGGCTTGTAGCGGCCGAACTTGGTGAGCAGCAGACCGCCCGCGATGGCGGCCGGGACCAGCGCGAGGATGGTCGGAAGGACCATGATGCCGGAGCGGTACGGCGTCGCGCCAAGGACGCCCTGGAAGTAGACGGGAAGAAAGTAGAGGGCCCAGATGGTGACGACGCCGTGGAGGAACGTGAGGGCGAAGATGGCCCAGGTGATACGGTGGGTGAAGAGGTGCATCGGCATCATCGGGTTGGCGACGAAGCGCGCCGACCCGCTGCCCTCGAGCGCCACGAAGACGGCGAGGCCCGCGGTGCCGACTAGCAGCGGGACGAGGACCTGGTAGGCGGACCACGGGTGCGCGCCGCCGGCCCAGCTGAGGGCGACGAGCACCGCGCTCGAGGCACCGACGAAGACGGCGTTGCCCAGCCAGTCCAGGCGGGCGAGCTTGGTGGCCAGCGTGTTCGACTTGTCGTAGTTGACGTGCAGGAACAGGAAGAGCAGGACCAGCGCGGGCCCGCCGATGGGCAGGGCCAAGTAAAAGGCCCAACGCCAGGTGCTGTAGCTGACGATGAGGCCGCCGAACAGGGGGCCGAGCGAAGTGCCGATCGAGATCATGCCGAACACGATGGCCATGTAGGTGCCTCGCTCCCGCAGAGGCACCAGGTCGCAGATGACGGTTTCGACGAGGACGCTGATGCCGGACCCGCCGATGCCTTGGATGACGCGGCCGCTGATCAACATGGACATGTTTGTGGCTCTATACGATGGGGCCACCCAGTTGTCAGCGAAATCCTCCCTAATGGATGGTATTATGGTTCCTGATCGTGATGAGCACTTACCCGCCGGATATACCGCTTCCTAGTACGAAAGAGGCCGTTGAAAGGATCATAGGCCACCGGCGACCAAACACGTTTGAAAGCTGACCGAACATCGGTTGGAGAGCAGCCCTAGAAAGTAATTCGCAATGGCTCCTGTGTCGTTCTACGGAAGAGATAGGGGAGGACTTACATGGTCAAAAAGTACGCATTAGCCACCCAGATATAGTCGACGCCCCCGCCCAGGTCCTCAATGATGACGGGTAAAACCGTGGAGGTGATTGTGGCTTCCAAAGCTGTGAGGAGGCTCGTCAGTGCGAGGACGCCCAAGATGGCCCAGAACCTCGGCCCCTTTCGAGTGGCGTGCGATAGCGCTTCTGGAATCGCCTCTTCTGGTTCGGTTAATGTTCCAGAACTGGTATTTGAAGGTTCTGCGCCGTGCTGAGACATCGTGACAATATGCGCAGATATTGCTTAGTACTGTAGAAGCTCGCTGGACTGAAATGGGGGTGCGTGTGAGAGAGTGTGGGAGTGAATGTAGGCGCTTTCAGTTTGGGATGGAGGAATATGCGAAAGATGATTTTGAACTTCAAACCCCAGAATCAAAATCGCGAAATATATTCTTCTATTTAAGAATTGTTCGCATTAAACGAGTAACTAATACGTTCAGCCAAGGCTAGGACTTGAGCTCAAAGCTCGGAAGGTTATAGGGGCCACACTCGGAGGGTTTCGAAAACCCTACGAGATATGGACCCGCATCGCCTTAATGGGCAACAGCACATTTCACGAGTTCGGTGTACCGTGGTCTCAACCGTTTAGATTAAAGTCATTCCTAGCGGACTAGATTGAACAAGTCATTAGATTCAAGGTGATATACTATCTAAAATAAGGCGAGTAAAGTTGGGTTGGGAGCACTAAAGGGCCAAACTCAGGTGGACGCGGTTCGCTGAGAAACGTGATTACAGCGAAAGTCAATAAATCATTGCAAAATAGTGGAATTTGCGTTCACAGCTATACGCATATATACCTCGCGTCTCTCTTATGACTCATAGAGTATTGATCGATAGATAATCGGCGAAAGCATTATCTCAGGTCACTTCCAATAACACCGACTTGCACTCCTCCACTAGGCCCGCGATAGTCAGGAGCTTCCTTGCTTTATTGCCCTCAAGCCATCAGACATCACGTAGCATCCACGGGGTTGAACACCACCCCAGCGTGTAATCAAGTAGTGTATAGATATCGGGGGTTGTGCTCGCCCATCTCGCGTATCTCCTCCTCCGTCTTGCCCTCGATGCGCCAGTCCTCCTGACCCGACAACTTGCGCTTATTCATCGCCCTGAAGTGCAGCCAGACGACTGTGTGGATCGCGACGGCGAGCACCAGCATGGCGATGGACGCGCCGTACCCGGGGCGGTAGTGCGGCTTGTGGTCGTTGCTGAACAGGAATGGGGACGCGACCCCGGCCGAGTTGCCGATGGTAATGAAGATGCCGCTGGCGAAGGCACGTTTGCCGTAGCGCGGCTGGTTGACCGTGATCCAGGCCATACCGGACCCGGAGCCCGTCCACAGGCCAATAGCGACTAGGAAGGTCCCCGTGAAGCTCAGCCCGACGCTGTGGTTGGCGATCAGGAAGCAGTAGCCCAGGATCATGACGAGGCCCCCGCCGATGCAGTATATGCCGCGTTGTTGCGAGCGGTCACTGAGCATGGCGGCCATCAGGTAGGTCGCGAACCCCACGGCATAGACGGGAACCGTCAGGCCCTGGACCTGGGCGACGCTCCACGTGCCCATCTGATGGATGATGGTAGGCAGGAACACACTGAAGCTATAGAGAACCGAGTGGCTGCAGAACTGCGCGATCGACAGCGCCCAGATTCGCCAGTCCCGCACTCCCTCCATAACGTCCTCCTTGTGCAGCTCTTGGCCCGAGACCGTCTGCCCGACCTCGGCCTGTCGGAGTAGAACCATGTTGCGCCGGTCCTCCTCGCTGAGAAACTTGGCCGTCTCGGGACTGTTGGGCAGGATGAAGGGAATCACTAGCGCCGTCAGCACCGTCGGGACCCCGTTAATGGTGATAATCCAGCGCCACGCGCGCCAGCCTGCCGTGCCTTGTCCTTCGTTATCCAGGAAGCCGATGCCGTAGGCAACGAGGCCGCCCACTGCACCGGAAAGAGCGGACACCGAGTAGAAGTAGGCGTTCCTCAGGGAGATATGCCGCTTGTTGTAGAAGATGGTCAGGTACAGCATAATGCCCGGGAAGAGTCCAGCCTCAAAGAGACCCAGAAGGAGGCGGCAGGCAACGAGGGAGGCAAAGTTCTGGACGAAGCCCGTGGCGATGGCAATGATTCCCCAGAAGAAGACGAGACCAGCGATGTATCGGGCAGGCTTGAGTCGCTTGATGATCAGGTTCGAAGGGGTTTCGAAAAGCTAGCGGGGATGGGGTTAGTTATTGGAATATGCAGCGGATTGTTTCTAGCAACCTACACAGTAAGTTACAAAGAGAATGCACACGGCGATTTGGTATTGATCACCGGTCAAGTTGAGATCCTTTTCTAGGCCGTACAGACGCGCGTTGCCGATGCCCACTGTTGACCACGATGTAAGTGTTCATCCACGATCAGAGTAAGTCATCATGGCTGGTAATGCGCACCTCGATCCATGAAGTTCATCAGGTAGATCCAACAGATACAGGGAATGATACGCCTGTCAAGCTTCTTCAATAGCCTTTTCTCTGTCTCCGCATCCACTACAGGGGGAATTCCGGTCTCTGCAATAACCTCGAGTTCCTCGGAACCCGGTTTCTCCCCGTCAAGGGGCATTCCCTTTTCGTCCTTAAGGATAGACATGACGGTATTGAAGTTGGGGGGGGGGGAAGTGTGGGAAAAGGCGATGAGCAGCTCAAAATGGGCTGGTTGACTCAATTAAGTCACCGAAACCTCAGCGAGAAACCCCTTGGTCTTATACACGTGAGAGGAAAGGTGTCGAACTCCCCTGATAACGCAGGACCGTCAGGCCAAGGCGTGCGATGGCATGGCACTTCTTGGAAGCCTGGGGTAAGACGCGGGGAGTGCCCCATATTCGCTGACTACCCCAGATTCAACGGTTTCGCATGAGCGGAAGCAGTCCAGGCAGGTCGCTTCTGTGATTGTGGATCCTTGTTCGAGGTAGACCCTCAGTGCAGTAGTTATGCAGCTGAGTTGTCCTGTGGGTTACTACGCGAAAAGGAGAAATCGAATTAACGACGTTCAGAAGCAAAAAGACATACACCACACACCCATAATTGTACAAAGTATGCCGTCGTGCGTACTTAAACACCTGACCGGGACAGTACAGACACAGTAGAACACATGCCGAACGAGCCATCGGCCCGTTGGCGGAGGAGAAAAGACGAAGAAGCCGTTATGACGGTACCCCGTCTGATGTTGCATTCTACTGCGTATGGAGCTCGGGTGACAGGAAATCCTACCCTGAACCGTTATCTCGGGGAAAAGCCAAGGCGCTGAGATGCATGGCGGTTCCTCCGACACAACGGTCGGGGGCCACTGCACAGATTGGCTTACATGTGTGGCTTTTTTCGAATCTCTTGGTTCCATACAGATCCATGGAGATGGACGCCTTGGCACAACGCAGTAAGATTCTGGTTCAGGGTTGGCCAAATACCAAGATCAAGTCGCTCCTGGGCACGGTTATCCGGCAATTGGGCTTGGTGTTGCTGTTGTTTCAATGTGGCCATTCGTAGAACTGCCAATAACTTCAAAAGAAATCGGCAAAATAATATAAAGTTAGTGGGAGTCTCGAAACATAGCTGGATCAATATCACAAAAGTTCTCCAGATCCGGATCTCAGATCTGTGGGCATTGCTGCATATAATATACGGATTGGGCCCTGCCAAGCTGGTTTGACTCCAAAATGCAACAGAAACCTAACACAGCGTGGAATCAGTAATGGAACACTATCTATGACATGATTGGTGGTCGACTAGTAATTAAGTAATCATGAGAAATAGCCCTTTTCTCTGCTTACCAATGTGCGGTTGCATCGATTCAGGCGACAAATATATTTTTTGCTGCTAGTGAGATACCTAGTGACATGAAATATGCGAACTGTGTAAATTTCCATGGGATAGCAGGCAACCGTCAAACGCTTACCCGTCCATATAATCAATTGCGCCTCTTAGTATAATTACCTGTTGTTAAGGTTGGTTTGGTCTTGGAAAACATGTCTTTCCCTCCACTACATACTTTCGTCACTACTTCATGGATGAAGTATAATACGAGGCCCACGTGGAATTATATGAAAGACCTCTATATCTTGACGGGCACTAAACTAACTTGGTACATATCTAGGAAGAATATTCTCTGGCAGGAGAACCCCTATCAACCTAAGCATGACTTTTCCTGACCCCCCTTACGGGGCGTTCTGGTCTAGTCCAGTCTGTCCGTCGTAGAGACTACATAAAACAAGAGGCGCACAGAAACTCCTAGAGTAGAGAAAATTGGGAGGATACTCATTGTTCTCCTTTGTTATCTTAATACATGCTAATCAGTAAACCGAGATGTGGAATCTCAGCGACATGTCTATACCATTGTTCTAGAGACAGATTATCCCAGGTCTTTGTTACTTATACTGATAACCATATTATTATTATAAATACCTAGCCCTAGGTAAGCTAGTATAGGACTGAGTACTAGCTATTTCTAATATTTTTATTAGGACTGGCCTTTAGTTTAAAATAATAATAATAGATTTAAAAAGTTATAAAAGAATATATATTTATAATTAAAGCTATAATAATCTAGATAATAAATAGATAAATATATAAGTCTATTTAAATATATAATCTATTTATTATTTAATTATATATCCTTACCCTGCTATATATCCCTTAATTTTATTATTACTATCTTTAGAAAATAGAACTCTTAATAAGGTAGCTTTATTATTTAATTAGGACGTTACGATTTATAAATAATTCTTATATTATTATAATCTTTTATTAAGTAAATTAATATAACCTCCTAAATCTTCCTTTATATTTTATTTTAAGTATCCCGTTCTTTTTAATTAATTAAATACGAATTCCTTTTTAATAGCTTCTAATTTAATTTTAATATTATCCTATCCTTTAAATTCGTTAGGTATTCTATATATTAGCCGAATAGCTAACTCCTTAATTATATCTTTATAATATTTTAAAGGGATTATAATAATCTAGGATATAATTTATTTATAACGGTCTAGGCTTTTAATTATTAAGGTAGATTTTTTATCGATTAATTTAGAATAAGTAAGCTTATTTTCGGGTTTATAAATTTTAATATCGGTAAATACCTTTTTTTTAACTTTTAGTTATTTAATTTAAAGGACTTTTTAAAAAATTCGGTATTATTTAGAATCTATTTATTTAAGGTTACTTTATAAAGGTATTATCGACGGTTATTAAGTAGGTAATTATAATATAGGAGGTCGGGGTATATTAGAATTAATTATTACTATAATCCTTTATAATTATTAAGGGGCTCGTTCGATAACCGGTATAATTATATTTAAAGTTAAAGTTATTTTTTATTAGATATTTTTAAGAGGTGCTTTATTTTAATTATTACTTAATACGCCTATAAATTATATATTAATATATAGATTATATATTAATCCTATAAGAATAGCGAGTCCTTAAAGTATAGATTTAATAAGATCTAGATTATTAAAAAGGAATATATCGGGTTAATAATTAGAATATAGGAAGATAAAGAGGTTAATTAAAGCCTAATATTTATAATTATAATTATTTTATTATTTATAAGGAATAATTATATAAATTAATTTATTATTAATACGGTTTATTAGCTCAGGGCTTAATATATTCCGGAAAATATTTTATATAGTTATTATTTAAATATTTTATTTAATAAAGATGGAATTAATATAAATAGTTTTCTTAATATACGGAAAGTTAATTAAGAGGAAAAAGTATTTTATAGGGTTTAGAATATATCTTAAGATAAAGATAATTTAAAGTAAATTATATTCTTAAAGTTTAATTAAAAGGTTCGGATCGATAAATATTATTTATATTATAAATAAATAAAGTTTATCTTTTAATACTATTATCGTACTATATATATTATATTAAAGTCGGGCTATAAGATTAAGGTTAAATAGCTTTATTTCTTTATATCTTTTATAGCTTTAATTAACCTTTATAATTATTAGGATATAATATTATTATTATTATATATTAATAATTTAAGATAGTTTAATAATTATATCTATAAGCTTTTATACTTTTATAATAAATAAAATATATTAGCTTAGGCTTTTAACTAGTAAGTATAAAATTTATTATATAATATATCTTAAATTAATAGGGTAAAGAGGGATATAATCTATTTATATTTTTATAATTCTATAATGTATTTATTAAAGTTATATTATATAATAAATATCTTTAATTTTATATTTAATTATAGGGGTTTCCTTAACCGAAGGTTAGGAAGAAAACGTATTTATTATATTTAAATAGGCTTTAGAATATTAATAATAAATAAAAGATATTAATTATAAAATAGATAATTAAATAATTAATAAAATAAATTATAAAAAGGGTAGGTTATATTAATTAGGAAATTATTAATTTCTAATAATTATAATAATAAAGGATAGGGGAAGGAAATAAAGTTATAATAATAATAATTATTTTTTTATAGGTTATTTAATATCGGATTCGTTTAATTATTTAATTAGGGGATAAAAGAAATATTTATTAAAGAGGGATAAAAGGTTATTATTATTCTAATATATTTAATATAATAAAGGGAGGGTAATAAATCGAATAACGAAAGGGGAAGGTATATTAAAATTTAAAAAGAAAGGTTCCTCCTTTAGGGATTTAAGCCCTTTTTTTTCTTTAATTATTTATTCTCTCCCTTTTCTACTCCTTTATAATATTTATTTTCTTAATTTCCTTTTCTTTAATATTTTTTTAACCTTATCTCTTTTAATATTTATTATAGCTTTTTTATTATCTCGTTAATTATATAGAAATATTACCTTTTTAGTTATAATTAAGAATATATATTTTAATTATTTAAATATAATCGATATTAATTTAAAAAGATTTTAATATTAATATCTAATTAATATTATTAATAATTTCTTCCTTAATAAAAAGTATAACTCTCGATTAATTTATAATCCTATAATAGCCTAGGTAAATATTATACCTTTTCTTTAAATAGTATAAATAGCTAATTATTATTTTAATTTCCGTTTTAGGTCTCGATCGTAATCTCGCCTTATATTATCGAATAGGATTATATTTATTAGGATATATCTTAAGATATTATATTAACCTTTAATCTTTAAGAATTAATTTAAATAATATTAGGAAATCGTTATAATTTCTAATTTATTTTCGTCTTATTCCTTATTAGAAATATTTAAGGAAGTTTAACCTTATAAATAATTTATTAATTTAATAAAGTTATAAATCTCGTTATTTAAAGAATTAATTATCTAAATTCCTTTCCTTATAAATACTATATATAGATAAGAACCGATAATACTTTTTCTAAATTCTTATTCTATAATTATATATTTAATTATAATTATTCTTTTTTTATAATAATTATATTATTATTTTAAATACCGTTTTTTATTTATTCGTTATTTATAGCGATTCTTTTATAACTTTCGTTAATTAAAGCGATCTAATATTAGACTTCTATTTTTAGAATATAAGGGATTAGGTTTCCGTTTATATTTTAAATATAAATTAGCTTTTATTAATAATATTCCCCGATCTTTATATTATTATAATAATATTAATTCCTATTCCCGTTCCGCGCGAGATTTAAATTTTATAAACTAGAGGTAAAGACCGGAATCGAATATTAATAATTTATTTCCACTTTATTAACTTTAATAATAAGGACGAGATAGAAAATAACGATTTTATAGAGTTATAGGAGGTATCTTCGTAATAATAAAGGAATTGGGTATAATAATAAAGGAAAATTATTAGGTAAAAAAATATAATTTTAATAAATATTATACTTTAATAGTATATATATAATTATATTCCCTCCTTTTATTAATTCTAATTATTTCTTAAGGGCTTTTTTTTCTTCCTTTTAAAATAAATAAATAAATAAAATTATTTTTAATTAGAATTTTCCGCTTCTTTATTTATTTTTAACTTTTTCTCCTTTCTATATAGGTTAGCCGATTATAATTAAAGATTATTACTTAGGTCTTTAATTTATTAAATATTATTATTAACTCGCTTAAATATTTTAAATCGATCTTTATAGAAGGATCCCTTTAAATATATTCTATTTATTTTTTTAAATTTTTATTAATTCTTTCCTAAGCTTTTAATAATATAATATAATCTTAATTATTAATATATTAATTTTATTATTAACGATATATTTATCGAGTAGGGTATATTATATATTAGGATTAGGTTACCTTCCCTTAATAATTTTCGCTTTATCCTATACCCTTATTACCGATTAATATATTCCGTTTATATTTAATATTAATAAATTAAAAATATTATAATTTAATAAATATCTTTATCCCTTTTTATAAATATCCGGGCCTTTTTAATTAATAAATCTTCGGTTAATATATTTAAATTCTAATTTAGGATTCTTTATAAAAGTAATAAAGATTTAAAGGGGAGGATAGGTTAATAATTATATATAAGTTAATAGGGGCTTATATTATATCTTTTTATAAAGGTTCTATCCGTTTATATTATAATAGGGATATAATCTAGCTAATTTTTATTAATTTTATTAATAATTTTCTTTAAAGTATTAATTATAGGATAATAGCCTATTTCTATTTACCTTTAATATTATAGATAATAAGCTAGGCTAGCAATGACCTTAAAATCTATCTTTTTAATATACTTTAGTATATCCTTTTTATTTTTTAAGCCTTTATTAATAAGAATTCGAAATAATATATTATATTAAAAAACGATTTATTATTTTATAAACCTTTTAATAATTATATTATTAACTTTATAAAATATTTTATATTTTAAATAGCTATTACTTTAATATCTAGCTTTTATTATTATTAAGAAGCTGCGAGAATTTAATATATATTATATATTTATAATTTAAATAATAAGGATATTATTAATTATTAAATATAATATCGATTTAATTATTTTTAAATTATTAACTTTTTAATATTAAAGGTATTACCTTTTCTAGGTCTTAATATCTTTATATATTTTAGGTTATTAATATAATCCGGCGATTTTATAATAATAAAAATCCCGTCCTTTATAGTTTAGTTTATTATAAATATATTATTAAATTAAATACTTTTAATTATTATTTTATATTACTTTTCGAATTATAAATTTTAATATTATTTTTTTAAATAATATTCCTTTTTATAATATAAATATTGCGGTATATTTTTTAAAGGTCTTTCTCTTTTTATTTTAATTTCTATAATTATTCTTTAAGAATCTAGATAGTATTCTTAATATCTTAAGGTACTTTATTATTTTATTTATTAAAATTAATTTAAGGGTAATTTTATCTATAAGGGTTTTAAATAATTTAAAGGAGGAATTTATAAATTCGATAATATTAAGATATATATTTAGGAAATCTTTAATATCTCTTTCCTATACCTTATCGATATTATTTTATAAATTTAATCTTTTTCTCGATAGGGTATTTATTATTATATTCTATTTTCCCGGTATATATTTAATATTAAATAAGAATAATTTTATAAAAGCGAGCTATTTAATTAATTAAATATTAAATATAAAGTTTATTATATTATCGTTAATTTAATTAATAAAGACCTATATATTTATCTTTAAAAGGAACGGTACTTTATAAAGGTAATATTTTAATTTCCGGGAAGATTTAATAATTAATAAATACTCTTTCTTTCCTATATTATACTTTAATTCTAAAATATTTTATTTATTAAATTTAAATTTTATAATCCTTTTAATTTCCTTAATAAATTATTTAAATTTAAAACCCTATCCTTTATTAAAGGTATCGGTTTAAAGGAAAAACTTTTTATTATTAATATAATTAGGAGTTATTATATATAATAATTTTAAAAGGGCTACCTTTAAAGTATTTATCGTATTCTTTTAATTAAAATCCTATATAAATAGTTAATCCTTTTTTAGGAATTTATAAAAAGGTTTATAAATAATTTTAAAATCCTTAATTTATATATAATAATATATAATTAAATTTAAAAATAAACGGACTTCTCTAAAGTATTAATAATTAAGTTATTCTTTAATCTTTATTATTTATAATTTAAAAGGGGTATAACTATTTAAGCTATAAATATATCCTATAATAATAATTAATTCTTAATATTATTATAATTTAATAGTATTAATATTTATTCTAATTAATTTAAAATTAATAAATATTTAATTAATATTTTTTAGGTATTTAAGGATATATCGGCGGATTCTAGGGAACGCTTTTTCCTAATTATAATCGGACTTAAGTCCCTTAACCGGTATATTATTAAAGAAAGCTTTTATTATAGATTAAGGAATATTATTTAATATCCTTTTTATAATCTTTTAAAAATAAATAGGTAATCCTATACTTCCTTAAAGAATATAAATAAATTAGAATAAATTAAGGGGAGTTATAATTATAATTAAAGGATAACTCCTTTTTATTAGGAAATATTAATTATATCTAAATAATAAATTAAAGAGGGAGATAATAGAATTTATTGAATATCGCTTTATAAACTTATTATAAGCCTTAAATAGAATTATATTATAAATTATAATTCTATTAAATTATATTATTAAATTAATAAATTTAAGGTCTTCGTTCTTTTTTTTAACTAGGAATTATATATTTTAATATAATAAGTATAATTTTTTTAAGATACCTACCTTAATTCTTTTCTTTAAAAGTATAATAGTTTATTTTATTAGAGGCTTAGGGATAATAATATCCTTTATTTATTATACTTTATATAATATTATTAGGATTTTATATAAGGGAAAGATATCGGTATTAATAATATTAATTTCTTTAAAGTCCTAAATTAATACTTTTTTATATTTTAAATAAATTTTTATAAAGATATCTCCCTTTTAATTAATTAATCCCCCTTTATCTTAAATAGCTTTTAATTATTTTTATTATTTATTTAAGAAATAAAACCCTCTAGGTCTTTTATTAAATTAAGGTAGGATATTTATAAACTTTCTATCCTTTTATAATTTCTCCTTACTTTTAAAGGATTTTTTAACTTCTTTTAAAGCTTCCTTTTTTTAATAGGGGTTTCCTTTAGGAATATTATTAAACGTTTATATATTATTAACGGGTTTAACCTTAATACCTTTCCTTTTATATATTATATTAATAGGTATAATATTTAGATCGGTTCCCTTTTATATCTCGGATATTATAAAGCCTTAATTATAATATTTCTTTTTTATATATTTATTAACGTCCTCCTTTAATAATTAGAGCGATTCGATAATATTATTATTTAAAAGGGAATATAATATTTATTCTTTATTTTTAAAATTAATATTAGGATCGAGATCTATTATTATTATATAATTTATTATTAATTTTATAATCGTAATTTATTAATTAGGAGATTCCTTATACTCTTTTTTATTTCCTAAAATCTTTATATTAAAGTTCGATTAGGTTATTTTAAACTTTAATATTATATTAAGGTATTTAATAATTTTAATATAATTTCTTTTCCTAATAATTATTAAATTATATAGACTCCCGGAGTAATTCTTTTAATATAACCTAAAGGTATTATAAATATATTTAAATAAATATTACCTATAATTATAATATATATTATTATATTATCCTTAAAATAATTAATTCTTATATTAATATTATATATAAAATTCTATTTTAAAATAAGCTTTTATAATATCGATTTATTAGGTATAATAAATAAATATATAATAATATATTAGTTTCCGATTTATATTTTAATAACGGTAGTCCCTATAGTCTTAATATTACCTCCTATTATAGCGAACCCGGTAATATTAACCTTTTAATCTAAAATCTTTAAATTATTTTTTCGATAATAGCTTTTTATAATAATATAAACTCTAATTCTTATATTAATAAATCCGTTAATTTATTTAGAATTATAATTTTAATCGATTATAATTATTATTTTTCCTAGCGGAAATATAATTAATAATAATCTATTACCTTATCCGTTTATAATAGCTATAATTAGGGTATCCAGGCTTATTATATTAATATATAGGTCTAGGAAATCTTTTTATAAATTAAGTAAAATAAATATATTAATTTAATTATAATAAAATCGATTAGGCTTATTAATAGAGCCTTAAGTAGGAGTTAAGTTAATAATTTTTTTAATTTTATTTTATTTATTAATAATATTTATTATATATTTTATAAATAAGGTAATAAATTCTTTATTATATATTATTAATTTACTTTAAATAATATTAAATCGTTTATTAATATTAATTATAATATATTTCCTTTAGAATTCTAATATATTTTCTAGATAGATAGGAGATATTAATTAATCGTTTATAGAATTAATAGGTCGGGTTATAAATATAGTAATTAGATTTTATATTTCTTTATTAAAATCGATTTATTTCTATTTCGATATTTAATTAATTTCTAAGATAATATCCTCTAATAATATTATAATTAAAATTTTAAATCTATCCTCGTTAAATATCTTTTCCTTCTAATAATATTCAATCTTTACCTCCTTATAAGGACCGGTATTAAATAATATTATAAATATAAATATAGGTATATTAACCTAATTAATAATATTTTTAATTTTAATTTAAATTTCGGGAATTAAATATTATAAGATCTAAATTAGCTATTTTTAAATATAATATCTTTTTAATTTATATATTATTTATCTAATAAAGAATCTAACCTCCTCTCGAATATCCTTTATAACGGATTCTAAAAGAGGAAAGAGCTAAGGTACTTTATTATACCTAATATTTATAATAACTCTATTTAAAATTAGAGGGCCTTCGATATTTAATTTATTAATATAAAATTAAGCCTTAATACGATTAAAATATAGAATATCGTTAATATTATAATAAATTTAATTTAGGTATTAGGATACTTAATAATTAATATTATTATAAAAATAATATATTAAATTAATTTCGAATTAATATTTAATAATAAAACTCTTTAAGATTTAGATTCGATCTTAGTTTATAAATAGACGATTATTATAACCTTTATAACCTCCTCGGCCTCCTTAATAAAGGTATCGGGATAGATCTTTCTAATTATAATTAATAATATTAATATTAATAATATTAGGTAAATTATATTAATCTCTAGGATATCTAAAAAAAGTTATAAATAATAATTTAAGGAGGTTAACTATAATTTATTTAAACCTTTTCTTTATAATGTTATAATTATAAATTATTAGGTCTTAGAAATATTTAATAATATCCTTAATATCGGTCTTATTATTAATTAATTTTATATATAATACCTCCTATTATTTAATAATAGGTATTAAAAGCTTAACCTATAATTAATTTATTAGCGGATAATAATAAAGTTAACCGGCCGTAATATTAAAGGCTAGGATTACATTTTTTTATATAGTTTATATAAAGTTTAATCGGATATTAATCTCGGCTTAAATAATAATAGCTTTAATAATTCTTTAATAATTAAACTTTTTAAATACCTTTTAATAACTATTTATAATTTATTATTTAATATTTAAATTAATATAGTATAATATCTTAATTAATATATTTTCCTTATCGATATCCTTATATTTAAATTCGAGCTTAAATTCCCTAATTAATTTATTATAAGATTTAATATATTAATATATCGATATAGGGATATATATTAAGGGATTATTTTTAAGGTTAGAAAAATACCGGTAATCTATATCCTAATATCGAGAGTTATATACTTTATAATAATTCTTTAAAATCTTCTTAATATCCTCCTAATTCTTTATATCCTTTAAAATATTTCGAATTATTTCTTTAATCTCGATACTTAAATAATAAAAAGGGATCTCTTAATAACGGTCCCTATTATTTATAATATAACGATTTATATAAATATCGAAATATTCTAAGAAATATATAATATCCTTCCCGTTAAATTTTAAATTCGGGAATTATTTAAGGTTAGGTATTAAATAATATATACTTTAAGCTAGAATAGTAATAAATTCTTTAAAGTCGGTCTAGGGAATAGCTCCTTTTATAATTCTAAATAAAGGTTTTAAATTTAGATAATTTTAATTAATATTTTCTATTAAATTAAATTTCTTAACGATAAAAAAACCTTCCTTTAAAGCGCTAAAAAAGGGGGGTAATAAATATAATTTCGATAAAGGATTTAATAGGGGTAGAATAGGTATAATTAATTATAATCGAGCTTTTTTTATAGTATTAGGTAGGGAAATATTAAAAAATAATTTAAATAACGCTCCTATTAAATAGGGATTTATAGCTTTATAATTTTTTTTTAATAAAGCGATATATTTAATATTTATTTTATTCTTTCTTTTCTAATAATATTTTAAGAATTTTCTTAAAATTATCTTTCTATTTAATTTTTATATATTTAATCCTTTTTTTCCTATATAATTAGGGCTTTTTATTTATTTACGCATTACAGTAAGGGCTACCTTAATTAAAAATAATATTCTTTTTAATATTTCGATTAATTTAACCTATTTTAATTAATAAATAATTATTATTTAAATTAAAGTTAATAATATAATAATTCTTATTAGGATTAATTATAATAGCTAGAAATCCTATTAAACGGTAGTTATTTATATTAATTTATTTTAGATAGCTATTAATTACTTTATATATTTACGGCTTATTATAATTAATCGAATCGATAATATTATAGTTTTAAAAAGGTAAAATTTAATAGATTACTTTTATTTATAAAAGCTTTTTAATATTCTTTTCCTATAATGGCCGTAATCTTTTAGGGTTTTTTAATATCCCCTTTAAATTTTAATAAATCTATTTTATTAATTTCGTTCCTTTTCGCTTTTCGTTTTTAAATATTTATTATTAATTATATTTTAAATAAGAGGTAGGAAACCTTTATATTTATATAGGGGAATTATATAAATATTTAACCCTAGGTAAGCTAATATAGGATTAAATACCGGCTATCTTTAATACTCTTATTAAGATTAGCCTTTAATTTAAGATAATAATAATAGATTTAAAAAGTTATAAAAGAGTATATATTCGTAATTAAAGTTATAATAATCTAGATAATAAATAGATAAATATATAAATTTACTCGAATATATAGTCCATTTATTATTTAGCCGTGTATCCTTACCTTGCTATATTATCTATAGCCAAAAGTATTTACATGGATCCTCGACTCGTTGTCTGCCAGGAACGAAGTGACACATGTTCTGCTTTTGCGAGACGGCACACAAAACCAAAGATTCATCTAGGAAAGATATTCATTTCCATCCTAGTTTACTGTTTCAGCCCCTTGACCAGCATCCACCCAACCCACAGACCAGCGGGATAGAGAGAAAGCAAAGAAGACGCACCCGAGCATGTCAGCCGGCTTCCACGGAAGGCCGTCGCTCAGCGGCTGCTACCGGATTCTGGGCCTGTCCCCCGCCGCCGACGAATCCGAGGTCCGGGCGGCGTTCCGCAAGCTGTCACTCAAGCACCACCCTGACAAGGCCGGTGTGTCGCAGGCCAACAACGATAAGTTCGCCGAGATCCGCCTAGCCTACGAGGATATCCTCGATAACCATGCCGAGCCCAAGCGGGGCCGCTGGGTCCCGCCCCCGCCAGATGAGGTTCCCCCTGGAAGAGATGGTTTCCATGGCGCCGGCCCCTCGTGTGGTCGCTATGAAAAAGGATACCGGAGGGGAGGAGGAGGAGGAGGGCCCGGCGGTCGCGGTTATGATTTCACGGGCGATCCCGAGTTTGAAGAATGGTTCGACATGGCATCCGAGTTTATGTTTGGCGAGAAAGGAAATTTCCCAGGTGGTAGTGGCTCCAGAAGACCACCGCCAGGCGGTTTCGGCTTTGAAGATTTTCCGCGAGGAGGAAGCAGCAGCGGCGGTGGCATGCCTCGAGGAGGGTGGAGTAACTTCTCGTCACGCGGCAACCCCCGGCGTCACGAGGGCCCGGACCCCTTTTCTGAGAGAGAAAGCGGTGGTGGCGGCGGAAGCGATGGTAAAGGTGATACTGGTGCGGTACCACCCTCGCGCGACGACCCTCTCGCTGTGATCCAATGGTCCCTGCGGAAGGCTCATCGGCGCCTGGCACCCTTACCGGGAAAGCTGGCCAAGATGAGGGAATGGTGGGACACGGTCGGGGCCTGCGGCCACTTGAAAAGAAAGCAACAATTTTTGGGCGCCGAGCTATTCAACAAGGCCGAGCTACACTTGGCGAAGATGCTGAGCCGGACTACGGAGTTGATGGATGCGATACGGCAATATGAACGAAGGCATGAGACACGAGAGTCCGGAGGCAAAGAGGACAAGAAGGGCAAGGGGAAACAGAAAGAGAAGAGCTGCTGGTATAGTAAGTTGGGCAGCGGCAAGAGTAAGAAGACGAAGAAGTGCAGCACTGAGTCCAAGAAGAAGCAGATAGACAAGTGGGCCAAGGCCGCGGCGCAGCTGGGCCGCGACTCGGAAGCCGTGCTCAAGGAGCTCGTGGCATTGGACATGTGTGCCGCCCACGACGACCTGGACGAGTTCTTTGCTGCCTTGGGAGACATCAAGAGCGGCGTTGGCTCAGATAACAGGGAGAGCACCGACGACGTTGACGACAGCGAAGAATACGAGAGTAGCGAAGATGAGAGCAGCGAGGATGAAAGCAGCGAAGAAAGTAGCGGTAGCAGCTCAACGGACTGATTGGGTTAACTGTTGTGCTAGGGTAGGGTATGAACGTTGAAAGGAGGTTGCTGACAAACAATGAGTCAACGACGTTGAGTGAACAAGCCCAACTGATCAAAGAGCGGAATGCAAATTCAATAGACAGTAAGTATTGTAAGGGTACTAGCGATGTCGCAATTATAGGCGTATAATTAGTTGAGGGGACTGGGACGTGTAGTCGTGACTTTTCTCATTTTCATCTTTCCTATTATTGGGCGCTGTTCTATGGAATATGCCACATCCAACTGGAGATCCCACACGCGCCCTTCTTGTCGCCAGCCCAAAGTCCGCTTTAACCCGTCAATCCGATGACAGGTTCCGGATAGTTGCCAAATACCATGGGGCGGTCCCCTAGCCGCGTTGGCACCGGTGCTGTGAGCTTGAGTTTCCGCTTGGCCTCGTCGACGAACGCGACCCAGACGTAGCCCATGATGTTCGCGTCGCGGATTGTGTCCGGGTCGTCGTGAATCCCCGCGTAGACGACGGCGAGGATGCAGGATTCCATGGCCTGGGACGGCTCGACCCTTTCGAGGCTCGATTCTGACGCCGCGGGGTCGTAGAAGTCGTCATCCGACGAAGCATTGGTTGAGTCTAGCACAGAATAACATTCATGTTAGCAGTCGGAATTGCTGCCTTAGGGTGTTTGACATACCTTCGACAACCTTCCAGATGGTCACGGCGTCAAACGGCACCTGCTGTGTATGCGGACTCAGGTTCCTCCGCACATCGCCAAAGAAGTACTCCTTGATAATGGCCTCGGTGACGCTCTGCATGAAGGCCGCATCCCGCTCGACCGCGCCACCGCTCTTGTCCAGGCCTACGACGACAATGTCCTCGCCGAGCGTGGTCTTCTGCCCCGCGAAGCGCTGCGTCAAGTCGGCGGTGACGCGATCCGAGCCCAGCGCCACGACGATGTTGGCCGAGAACTCGGACACGACGTGGGCGATCGCATCGTACCCGCTGGTGTTGCTGTCGCCGTCGGTGGCGCTGCTCAGGTCGCCTGTGTCGATGACCATACCGGCCCGGCGCACGTCCGGGTCGTCAGCCAGCCGGCTTGTCGTGGCAGCGGCGAGGCGGCTGATGAGGGCGCGGTAGAGTTTCGGGTTCTCGTCCGGCGAGCGCAAGCCGTACAGGTAGGACAGCGGCAGCTTGACGGGGATGGCCGTGGGGCCGGAGCTCGGGGTGCCGCCCCACTCGGTGGTGATATCCATGATGGTGGCGAAGACGGCGGCGCTCAGGGTGCCCGGCAGCGACAGCATGCCGTGGGTCGGATCCGTGTTGACGACCATGGGTTGGCCGCCCATGCGCGTGGCCCAGCCCGTCAGCATGCGGACCAGGCTCGTCTTGCCGGTGTTGGCGGGCCCGCAGACGAGGACGCGCGGGCCCATGCCGGCGGCGCCGATGTTGATCTCGCCCGCCGCCTGGATGGTGCGGTCGACCTGGACGCGCATGGCCTCGAGCTTCATATGCAGGTTGAGGTACGAGACCAGACTGGTGGCGTCGGGGGTGGTCGGAGTCGCGGTGTAGGCATGGTAGGCGTCGGGGTTGGGAGAGGTGATCTCTAGCTCGCAGGTCTGCCAAGTGTTGATCTTGGACTTCATGCGCGTAAAGACGTAGGGGGTGTTGGGGGCGAGCTCGGTGCCGTCCTTCTCGGCGGTGCCGTTCACCAGGCGCACCGTCAGGGTGGTCGAGGCGGGGACTTCGAAGCGGTACTCCCAGAAGGGCTGGAGCTTGACAGTCGTCGTCTCTTCCAAGGCAGCGGCGGCGGCGGCTGAGCCCGGCGTCGGCGCCTGTTGGTGGTCATGGTGGTTAGTAGGTGCGACCTATGGCAATGCTTGGGGAGAGTTGAGCTTACCGGTGCGATATAACCTAAGCCGGGAATTGACATGGCGGTGAGAGAAGATTGATGACTGCAGGACTAGAGGGATGTGTAACAACTACTGTTTTTTTTTCTATTGCGGTTGGGCAGACAAATCTCATAGCCAAACCACCTTGTTCTGGCTGCGATCCAAGGGAATGTGGGTTTTTGGTTGTGGCAATCAACAGCAGCGAACCTAAGCTTCGACTTGGACAGCAGCAACGGACAGACACAGAATCAACATGGAGAAAATGCGGCTGACACTGTGTAGTCTATTCGGACTAGAATGGCTACCTACAAGAAACCGCTATTGCAGCAGTGCCTCAACGTTGTTGCTGTCGCGAATCCAACATTGGGAATCGCACAATGGAATACAATGCAAATGCAGGAAGAAGAATGGACGTGGAAGATAAGATATGACGAAGTGTAGTAATAAGAATAAGCTCCTGTTGGCAAAGTTGAAATCAATGGTGGAATTTCAGCCTCACAACGTTGGTGGGGCAGAACACGACCATTCTAGAAGTAGAAGCATTTTAGGTTAGGCGGGGGTTTTCAGGTGTTTAGCGCACACTGGTAGGCATTGGATGGTTCCAAATTCTAGTGGTTGAAGCTAGAAACTGCACATGTCAAATCATCTCTGATGCTCCTTGTTCTATTCCCAATCCGGGGAGAAGCCCAGGAGGAAATTGAGAAAACAAACATGGTGAAAATTCGGCCGAATCGTCAGTACATGTTAAGAAGTAATGGGCGTTGCATTAAGATTTGGTAGCGATCCTCCAATAGTTATATGTTCAACTCTCAGAGGTATCAATGGTAGGAAAACTACTGGCAACGCAGTAGGTAGATGGTCAAGGAATTGAAGTTGTATGAAATGTATATTTTTGGTAGGGTCTAATCGTGAGAAAATGAGATCCCGTCTCCTCCGGTAACGCCGTTGTGTGTGTGGACTATGAGTATGAGTAGAAGGTTCCATGCAAATCCCCCCGTTCCGCATTCCTGTCTCTCTTTCTAAGAAAATGCACATGCAAAAAGCGCCATATGCTGGGATATCATCATCGCATCGTACACGCCCCTGTGTTCCGTTTGCTCCTTGTTCACCTCATCTCTCTTTCTCGCTCTTCTTGAATTCGCTTGTCCTTCCTTGCCTACTGTGACATGTCTTCGAAGAGCTTCGCTAAGCTCCTCACTCCAAGCAGGATATTCTCATCGGGGCCTTGTCCTGGTACCCACCGCGCGTGGGCGAAGTCGATGAGCTTCAGGCTGTAGATGTGCGGCATGCTCGAGTAATCCTCCGAGTCGTCCGACTCGTCGCCGCCATCCTGGCCATCCTCGCCCTCGACGGCATCGATGATACTAACGTGCGCCTTGTTGTTGCGGTTGTTGGAGGTACGGGCCTCGTCCATGCCGATGCCGCTGTCCACGCGCAGGCCGTTGTTGACCGACGCCTGGGCGCTGGCGCTCGTCTCCTCGATGGCCGCGCGCAGGGCCGCGCCGTCACCCTCGAACACGAACAGCAGACTGGCCGAGTACATGCGACTCTCGTGGGCCTCGAGGACCTCCTGCACCCGTCGCAAGTCTGTCGCAAAGGCGCCTGCGACCACCTTGCCGAGCTCCTCGTCGATGCCGGCCGGCTTGTTGAAGATGAACTGCTTCAGGCTGGACAGCAGGTTGTTGTCATTGACCGTGTTGCGGCCCCACCACTTGTCGTAGATGCGGTAGCCCTCCTGATCCAGGTCCTCGCTGTCCTCGGACCCCTTGTATACCCGCATGCCCGCCACGCGGAACCCGTAATGCTTGTGTGTCGTCTCGCGGGCGATCTCGTCGAAGCGCGCCTGCTTCTCCGCCGGCGCATCGTCGGCCCAGAGGCGCAGGCCAAGCTTGGCATCCATGATGTTGGGCTTCTTGTACCCGAAACTCGCGTTCTCCAGCACCACGGCGCGGTCCGTCTTGATCTTCCTAGATGTTGGGGTCGCGCCGGGGGCGGCCATCGTAACCGAGCGCTGCAGCAGAGCCGGGGCTATGGGGCGCTCGTCCAGATGGAGATGCGACTGGATCTCTTCCTTGATGGGGGTAGGAATGTCGGCGTGTTCGACGATGCCGGGGATGGCGGCGTGGATCATCTCGTCGGTCGTGTTCTCGGTCAATGCCAGACTGCCAAGGTAGAGGGGCATCCATTCGGCAAACTCGGGGTGCAGCGCATGCGCCGACTCGTAGAAGTTGATTTCGGGGGAAGTACAGGGTTTGATGAACAGCTCGCCGTCGGCATCGCACAATGTACCCGCACTATTCGCGACGTCGTCAGTAGGTGGAGCAAAGGGCGTGGGCGAGGGTTGCGCATTGGTTGCGCGCACGCAAGTTTCATTGGGGAGAGGGCGCCTTACTGTCCGGCGACGGCGTAGTTGTAGTCGACCAAGTCCTTCTGCTTGGGCATATCTCGATCGCGACTCTTCCCGCGCTTGGCAGGGGGAAAGGTGGCAGACGTGGCCAACCTCTTGGGCGATCCGGCGCTCATCTTGTTGGCGACACCCATTAAGTAGAATGTAAGATTGTTGGAGTCTTGCGATCCTTCGCGAAAGGTCTTCGCGTGTGTTTCCTAGGAACCAATGGTCTGGGCGGGTTGCGAAAATATTTCTGTAACTGGGGAGGTTTATTTATTCCTCACGGCGTTTCGATTTTGGGAAGGTAGTTTGTAGTAATCAAAGGATGGCTTCGGCGCTTGTACGGCCGCACACACAAAGAACGAACACAGTGGCCACGATAGCATGTATTGATAATGCAGGGAATATGCTTTCCGACGTAGAACCTTTTTCTGTCTACTTGCAAACTTAAGGGGCAATGCAACGAAACTTGGGAAAAAATTGGACAGTGAAAGAAGGCAGTTTCCAGCGCGCACGTAAAGGAGGGGGTGCGGTTGACTACAAATAAGAAGAAGATGGAGGCCAGCGTAAGTCAAAGGTCAGGTTGGTTGAGGTTACAATACAGACGGGCAGGGCGGGCGGAAAAGCACAGGACCAAATTCGTTTTCAAAGGAGAGAGAGGGTGACAGAGGGCGACAGAGGGCGCAGCCAGCCATACGACTCGAACCCAGACTGTCCAATGATAGGAGACCCAGGCACCAGGAGACTTGCTTGGACTGGTACAAAGGACTAGGTAACAGGGAGTAACAGGCTAGGTACGTACGACGCCGTAGGGATCGCTTTGAAGGAATGAATTTGGTTTCTCTTTCTCTTTGTCTTTCTCTCTCTCGCTTTCCAACATCCAACAGGAGAAGGAAGGGGGAGAAAGGACTCCAAAGGGGGGCAATTACGCTGGGCTCGGCTGCCGTCATCGGTTAGGCCTTTAGGTCTATTTTCCCTGCCAATTTACTTGGTTCCCCGACTTCTGGGCCCTTTATTTTGGCCCTTAACCGCCCCTCGCTGCGTTGAACCAGGGGTCCATCAAACCCATACCCATATCTTTCCCATCCATGTTTCTTTCTCCATCTCCGTCGATTCTCCCGCCCAGATTGATTGCTGGGTTTCATACAGAGCCGTCGCGAGCGAGTAAAGGTGACAACACCGCATGTTGATAGCCCAGCGGTTTTGCTGCACTATCTCCAGCATCCGGGGAGAGGCAGCTGGAAACATGATCAATCTACATTGAATTAATTTGGCACTTGTCACACGTTTTCGCACCGCTAGTCTCATTGGTTCAACGCCAGTCCCACCCGTACTGGCCTATCCTCATGTTACTGTACCCAGCCGGGCAAGCCAAGATTTCCTGCTGTCCTGCTCAGTTACCTGCTGTGCCGGCTTACTCGTACTACGGTGACGTGACACGGGCAAAATCTGACAGCACGGAACACAGGTACAGGACGACGACGCCATTTTGCTGCGGTTCGGCTTACACGGCACAGGTTTGGGAAGGACGGTCAAAGATGCGTGGCTGCTTGCTTGTGCTACCTCTTGTGCTGCCTGTAAGCGCCTGTACTTTCAGCAGTGTGGCGGACTTTCAGCGTGTTTCCCTTTTGCTCAGCCACTCCCTCAATTGCCCCTCCAGAATCTGCCTTGCCTCTGTTTGCCCACTAAAGCTTGCAGGCTGGATGGATTAGCGGACCCCTACCCACTAATCCTTAGCTCTCGTTACAAGTTTAACGATGAGCCACACCTTAGACGCTCAGCTTCTGGTGCTATTTGCTCACTTGCATTGCATCGTCTTTGTCGTTGGAAGAAAACAAGCGAGAAATACGCATGCTGCGTGCTTTCGAAATCTCCATCATGCCTAATCACGCACTTATCCCACCACTCATCTGCCCCTTATTCCAGCCATAGGTCATCTCGTAGAGAGCATCTGACAGCATCAGTAATCTGGACCCGTGTTCAGTCTGGCCAGCTCATCAATGGATGCAAGACTCGCAAGACTCGCGAGTAACATGAAAGAACCAGCCGGCACGTGCTGAAAGCCACCGGGATGCGTTGGAAGTTTTTGAGACATCGGTCATCTGGCTCATGGCAGTTGCATGTTGGAGAACTCGACCATCTCAGGCACCCATACCCATCAGCCATCCAACATATCTGCTTCCAACTCAGTTGAAGTAATTGATAGCTACACCCAATAAGTATCCAGGATGAATTTCTAAGTGAGTATATAAGTTGTACTTGCGATATCCTCCATGATATGAATGGAGTTGAAACAGCAGGCCGTGTTTGTATATGATATTTACCTAATTCTTGCACATAGTTACGGAGTTGCAAACGGACTCGGGACGGGACTGTTTGTGCAGTCCCTGGTAGTTGGAGGTTAGGCAGGTGGTTGTTATGTGGCAGTGGCGGCAATCTGCACCTTCCGTGAATTTATCAGGTAAATATACGATCCCAAATATCATACCTGGCGTGTTTGCGGTGTGCCATTCAATCGGTGGTTTGATTACTGCTGCTGGCATTGTCATAAGTCCGATTGTTGTTTGGAGAAGCGTGTCTATCTGCCCGCAAACAACTGCACCCTGGTTGAAGTTATTTCCAAATCTCAAAACAACTCGTGGGTAAGAGCAACTTCAAGTTCTCCGTATGGCCTGTACCTACTTCTCTCGCGGTGAGATAGGACATGGCGTGTTTACATCGACTTGATCTTCCCTCCTCACTTGATACTCACCAAACACTCCATTGTCCATTAACCCCAATCACCAAACCATCTAGAGGTACGTCTGAAATTGAAGCAATTCTGCCTTTGTGTAATTGAATTCTCACCTCACTTTGCCTGCTGCCTTCCCAATGCAAGACCTTTCACACCAGCCTACACATACTCGCCGGCTTGGTGACAACATTTGTGCACTGCCGAATCGATTGGACCATTTAACTCCCCATCAACATTGAACGCGCCCGAGAATATGCTGCAGCACTGATTCCCTTGTCTACAACTGGGGCGAAGAGATCACTACCTGTATGTGCCTTCCTTCCCATTGTCACACGAACTCATCTGGCCATCAAGTCAGTTCCGCTACGTGCTGAGACTCAGCCAACTCTTCTTGGCCTTCACCTGCACAACAGAGCTGATTCATTGCTTAGGGACCATTTGGTGAGCACACCCGCCAACATGACTGACAAGCAGGCTACCCCTTCTAGTGATGGGTTGGCAGATGCTGTCGAGCAACTTGCCACTGCCGAGACACCCATCAACACATCTGAAGAAGTCCAAATTCCCTCTGACGAGAACAAGGCCGAGGAAGTGGACACGCCTACCAACAACACGGAGGAAGCCAACGGCGAGGCTGCTGAGGATGACCTAGATGCCGACGGTGTTGCTGATGATGTCGATGACTTGACATTGGTAGAGGAGAAGCCCAAGAAGAAAAAGAAGAGAAAGGCCAAGGGGGGCAAGAAGAGAAGACACATCACTGGCTTCGAAGGTATGTTGCAACTCTTGAACCGTCTGTCTATATATGTTGCCATGCTAATCCTGCCAAAGAGAACTTCTGCGATGCTCCGGTGACTCCTGCCGAGGCCTCGGAGGAGAAGCAGATCTACGCGCCCGAAATCCCTTTCCCTCAGCGCATCGAGGAGTGCATCCAACGCTATCGCCAGAAACGTAAGCTGAAGGAGCGCGAGTCCCACATATTCACCAAGTACCTCTTCTTTGGCGGCATTGAACATGCGCAGCGTCAGTTCACAGGCATGGATGTAGAGGCAATGCGAGAGGCAAGCTCTGATGAGATTCGCCAGATGACCGCCACCGATTTCGTCCAGAACGGTGTGACCAGCGCCAAGTTCTACAACCCCAATGACAAGGATGGTTGGGTCGTTGACTTCGAAGGCGTGGTCAAGGGCTTCCTCTCGCGCTTCATCCCAGAATGCTTGGCGCGCGCCGATCCTGAATCGGACACTCGTGAGGCCGGCAACTTGATTCGTAACTTCCTGAACTACGTCCTTCACCACGATGTGTGCCCGGAGTACACGGCCAACATCAAGGCCGCGCAGGCCATCTGCCAGATTGCACCCGATGAACTGCGCGCCACTTATGATCTCTACGCAACCCTCCCTGACTCCTTCAACACTGCCGCCCGGTTCTTGTTCTGTGATGGGGGCATCTTCAAGACCTACGAGCCCGAGAAGCCTGCAAGTGAGACTCCGAAAGCGAAAGAGAAGATTGAATCGGGTTGGGAGGGCTATGAAGCACGTTACAAACCCGAAGATCTTGATGCTCATCTGCAATTGATCATCTTTCGTTTCAACTTGATGGACAAGATCAAGGACGAGCAATTGAAGCAGTCCATCTACGAGACGGAGCCCAAAGAGATCCGTGTTGTCAACACAAGGAATCAGGCCTACCAGATTGTGTCCACACACCGACCCAGTAAGCGCGTCAATGCCCACAACGAAGAGATGCTCCAGCAGGAGGACCTCGGCGGTAAGATCAAGCCCACCGGAATCGTCCTGCTGCGCCCTACTACGATTGACCATGCATGGAGCAACGTCCCGCGTCCCGAAGATGTCGACGACAGCCAAAAACCGGCCGAGATGTTCATTGCTGATGACGACCTGCTGGCTAAGATGGTGGTCGGCATGAAGATGCAGCTTGTCGTGTGCGAGCTCAACATTGGCGGTTTCCGCTTCATCAAGGAGTGCCAGGAGGTTCGCACGAGCTTCGATACACTGCTTCCCCAGAGTCTAATGCAAACTTGGAAGGATCCGGTTCTCAACGAGAGACCTCCGCCTTCGGTCGCTCACCCCGAGGTTGGACACCTCGATCCGGCTAAGATGGCGCAGGATGACATAGAAGGCTAAGAGAGTGCCTGAGGAGGAATGACTGTTGCTTTGATTTCATGGGCGTACTGAGATAGAAAAAACCGCCACTAGTCGCGCGAGGCATATGGGCCATGAGACACGACTTCAGATAGACGTTAAAAATGTCATGGAAGATGATCCCCTCGGAAGAATCCCACGACTGCAGTTGGTTCTCGCATTTACTTCGTAATTACCGTCTAATTTATTGCTGGCAATCTACAGATCATAAACTCCTGTGTGAATTTTGCCACTATCGCATTGCCTTTAGCAAAGATGGAGAGCTTTGGGCCATTCAGTTGTATAGCCCTGCAACCATCCCGGATGCGCAATGATGAATGAAAGGAGGACCCTAATCCAGACTACGACTACTATTCTATGTACGGGGAGCGCCGGCCCGACTCCGGCTGTTCCACAGTCATCTCGGACACTTTGCGGAGGCTTTTGAGCTGCAGCGACCATTCGTCCATGAGAAATGAATCAAGATGATTCATATTCTATCCAGTAACGATCATGGATCTGACCGTATCCTACCTGAGCAGGGCAGGAGATATATTTTGAAAGAAATGGCTGAATAGTTACACAACTTCGAGGAGAGTAAACACGCAGCAGCTGCAATTCATGTCCAGGCAGCAAAAGAAAGATGCGATGCTCGGAAATGTCTCCGACTTATGTCTCCGGCATCACTGTCATTGTTCAATGATTTGATCCTGTTATATAAAAGCCCACCCTGTCGAGCTTGACAAGATGTAGTTAATGGTACGGCATCCCAGTTTGAGACAGCGCCATCTCTCGTATTTGCTTTTCCGACTCTGCAGACCGGCATCACTCACTTCACTAGTAGCAAGCGCTGCTTGAATCTACCGTGCACATCACTACTTGCTTTACCGTATCCTTTCAGCAGTCACAGAGAGAAAAAAAACAGAGAAAAGAAAACACAATGACAGCAGGCCCCCACGTCCTCGACGTCCTGATCCTAGGCGCCGGCCCCGCCGGTCTCAGCGCCGCCTCGGGCCTCGCCCGCCAGCTGCACACGGCCATCGTCTTCAGCTCGTCGCGGTTCCGCAATGAGCGCGCGCGGCACATGCACGCCATGCCCGGCTGGGACCACAAAGACCCCGCCGAGTTCCGCGCCGTGACGCGCCAGCAGATCCTCGCGCGCTACAGTACGATCCGATTCGAGGACCGCGAGATCGTGCGGATTGCAAGGGTTGGAGGAGGTGGTGGAGCCAATGGCGACGCCGCTGGGAAGACGCTATTTGAGGCCGTTGATGCGGAGGGCACTACGTTCCGCGGCCGGCGCGTGGTTCTGGCCTCGGGCGTTCAAGACGTCATGCCCTCGGGTATCCCTGGATTTGCAGACTTGTGGGGTCACAGCATGTAAGTAGTGACTTTTAATTTCACGTCCTTACACTTCATGATCTCTAATGTGATTCTCGTTTTATTAACGCCAAACAGCTTTCATTGTCTCTTTTGCCATGGCTACGAGGAGCGCGGCCGCCCTTCCGCGGGCCTACTCGCGACAGGCCCTATGGCCAACCCCATGATGGCTCCGGCAGTGGCGCGGATGGCTAGCAGACTTGCAGGCCAAGTCACGGTCTACACCAATGGCAACGCCGAGGTCGGGGCCCAGATGCGCGAGCTCCTCAAATCGACCAAGAGGTTCCGCATCGAGAACCGCAAGATCGCGGAGCTCGCCAGAGACCTGGAACCGTCGACGTCATCGGTCAATTCGCATCCTACGTCAAATAGTGCCAATGAGAAGGATCAGGCTGCTGGCCATGGCTTGACTGTTACCCTCGAGGACGGCACCGTGATTCGCGAGGGCTTCATGGCTCACGCGCCCGCAACAGAGCAGGCGGGCCCCTTCGCCGCGCAGCTGGGACTCGAGCTCGAGCCCATGGGCGGCTTCATCAAAGTAGCCTCGCCCTTCCCCGCGACGAGCGTCGAGGGTGTCCTCGCCGCGGGCGACTGCGCCACCATGATCAAGTCGGTGCCCACGGCCGTCTACATGGGCGCGCTGGCGTCCGCGGGCATCGTCCACAGCCTCCAAGCCGAGGACGACGTAGAGGAATGAAGGGTAACGAGGGGAAGTAGCTTGGGAGGAATGCAATTGAGGTTCTTCTTCTCTATAGTCTGGGTTGAGTTGTGGGGACTTTTCCTGGTAGCCGAATGATAGGTATTCTGTATTGGGCTCAGGATTGACATTACAATAGTAAACCACACTGGCCATGCTAGAAAAGGACATTCCAATGCACACGGAAGAGGCGGTGCAAAAGTACGCGATGGGGATACGGATATACGCTAGACGCCCAACCGGTCAATATCACCAATGACCCCATGCCACGAATGAGAAGTCAATTCAGTGCTGCGTGATGCATAGCTAAGTGAATCTCGCATGCCGTCTGCGTCTGCATATGCGGTGCTTGGATACAGCGAGGTTATGTAAAGAAGTTGAAGATGGGCAGGGTTCGACTTGAGCGTTCCCAAAATAACAAACTTCTGCTAGTAGCCCACCAGCGCGATCTCGGGGCAGTGGTAAGCCCCTCCTTACCCTTGGGCCCCCCTATCCATGTCAAAGGCTATCGGGCATAACAGCCTGCGGCTGGGGCCGAGCTGTCTCAGACCATCGTCCCACTCAAGCTTCGAGTTATTACGCTGCCGTCCTTGTCGGAGGCGACTGGTGATCCGCGAAGCTTTTGCCTACCAAGTCGGCATACTGTACGTCATGTTTTATCCGTCCGAGTTGATCATTGGCTTGGCTGAGGCTAAAGCAAGGAAATGCTCCTGGATCTGCCGGCAGGTAGCGCTAACCAGGTCAAGGGCCGCCGGTGGCCCGCACAATGGCGTCAATTACGAGCCATGTCTCGGAGAATCCCCTCGACGGCATGGAGATGCATCAACACGATGCCAGTCGCGAAGACTGATCGCAGATCTACCAGCATAGACATAAAGATGGGCGTCCAATCTGCCCAATTTGACGGCCACGGGTACCACTCCAGATTTCACCCTCATAGTTGTCGGCCAACGTCGACAAGAAGACAATGAGAATGATCTATCGCAAGATCGCCGCCTTGATTCAGACCGCAGCTGTACGTACAAGTCCCAGCTACTCGCAGTCCCTACATATCCAGATTGAACTAACGATTGAAAAGCTCGCTGCGGCCCTGACGGACGATGCCTGCCTTTCGGCAGTGTCCTGGTCGGATCCCCGTGTCGATTTGTTTGGCGTTGCCGAGGACTCGTCCATCTGGCACAAGTTCTACACTGGCCATGATTGGCAGCCCGCCGAGAAGTTCGAGTATCTCCCGTCGCAGGCCAAGGGCTGTCCATCGGTAACCTCCTGGGGTGAGGGGCGCCTTGACATTGTCTACGTCAACAGTTCCAAGGGCAATGTCATGCACAAGTACTTCGGCGGCGGCAATTGGGGACCCTCGTGGGAAGGCGCCGAGGATCTCGGCGGTCATCATTACCGCATCGAGGCTGTCAAGTCCGTATCCTGGGGTGAGAACCGCCTAGATATCATCGGGCGTACCAAGAACGGTTCGTACGTCCACAAGGCATGGACGGGCCATGACTGGTTCCCTTCGGGAGACAAGTGGGAAGGGTTCGGCGGCGAGTTCTTCTCGGACCCCGCCATCGTGTCCTGGAGCGAGGGTCGCCTCGACGTGATCGGCCTGGCCGCCAACGCTTCTCTCATGCACAAGTACTACAACCACGGGAAGCACGGCGACGGTGAGTGGTCAGCCTGGGAGGATCTCGGAGGTCCCGGCTTCATCGGCAACCCCCAGGCCACGTCCTGGGGCCCGGACCGCATGGACTTCTGGGCCATTGACTCGTCCGACGGCGCCCTGCACCACCTGTATTGGGACGGAAAAGGGTACCAGCCGTCCCCAGACAAGTGGGAGAACCTGGGCGGCGAGTTCACCGACACGCCCCGCGTCGTGCACTGGAAGCCCAACCACGTTGACACCGTGGGCAAGAGCCTCGACGACGGCAAACTCCGCATCAAGAACTTTGACGGCGGGCGCTGGAACCCGTCCGAGGAGGAGTGGTGGTCCTTGGCCGGGCCCTTCGTCTCGGAGCCGGCGCTGCTTGCGAAGCACAACACGAGTAAGTCCATAGTCAACATTTTATCATGAATCCCTCTTCGGCTGTGTTTGTTACTGACTCATAATATAGACTTTCTGTACACTTTCGGTATCGATGAGGAGAACGATGTTCGAATGCAGATCTGGTCTGGTTCAAGCTGGGAACCGGCGGCTGACCAAACTTGGTCGATTGGGAAGTACACCAAATCCGAGGAGAACAGCTCTTTCCAGGAGCACCAAGATCAATCTGTTCTTCGGGACGGTGAGCTTTAGATTGGTAAAGGGGATGGCTGGCTGCCTGAAAATCTATCATCTAGACCATCATAGAACCCCAACTTCCACTTAGGCAAGCCTCTAGCCGAATATAAGCGGAACTCAAGGCGCCGGTGCAAGTCTATTTGTTGGGACTCGTAAAGAGAGGCTGAAGTGCCCCCTGTGGAAATACTACCGGGCCGGGCGGTGGCATTGCCGGCGCCTAGCAATTGCTGAAATTTGACAGAGTTAACGAAATGAAGTCAAATTTGAGATGTGATCATTTCAGACAACAAAGTGGTGAGAAGACATTCGAAACCGCCTTAGAGCTGTCCAGCCCCTTAGTGCCAACTTGCTACTGCCGTCTCCCGTCAGGGCAAGGGGTAGTCAATATAGACCATGGGGAGAGTTAGGGGTAATGAACTATGTAATCTAGAACCCCTATCAATCATATTGACTGTGTACCAGTATCTTAACTCGGCCATCCTTTATATACTGTTGTCTACGGGATCGTTCGACGCAGACTGATTGAAGTGAGCCATCAAGACTCTGAGATCCCCATCACGACAACCCTGCACCAAACAATAGTATTAAAACACAACGACGAAAATGGATCCATGGACAATTGGAATCGACCTGGGGACCGCCAATACCCGCGTCGCCGCCTATCACAACAACATATGCACCTTTATCCGCGATGAAGAAGGCTTGCTGAGCGTGCCCTCATACGTCTCCTTCTGCGAGAAACACCGCCTTGTCGGGGCTGCTGCCAAGCGCCAGCTCGACGAGGACCCCGAAAACACCGTCTTCAACGTCCTGCGCCTGATGTGACCCTACGAGCACTTGGTGGAGCGGGGCGACTTGACGTACCTGCCCTTTTGGGTGGTTGACAACAAGGGACAACTCTTGATTCAAGTGCAGTACCAGGGGAAAGAAACGTGCTTCACCCCGGTCGAAGTCCTGGCCATGATCCTCGCCAAGGTCAAGGAACGGGCCGAAGCACAGCTCCGGGCTACAGTCAAGGAGGCCACTCTGAGCGTTCCCGTTGAGTTTGGGACTCGACAGTGGGATGCGGTCCGAGCCTGGCGATCGAGACTCAAGGTGGACACTTGGTCAAGCTGATGCAAAAGGACGTGGGGATTTCCAATATGGACACGCTACTTTTTTCCCTTGCACTTACCAAGACCCCACCGCTGCCGCCTCGTGGAAAAACCCAACCTGGACATGAAAAACACCACACGGACAAACCATCCTGCGGTTCTACGAGGCTGAGGGGCCAACTGCTACCAAACATGAACAGGTCGGGGCCGTCTCGATTGAGTCGATCCTACCCCCACCCGAAACGGGCGAGGAGGTGTTTCTTAGGATTGCGTTGGACGTGACGGAAGACTGTGTTAAAACGGTGACGATATCTGTACAGGGCAATGGCGGCGGCCATGCAATCTCGGAACACTTAACCGCTCGCATGGCGAAGGTGTACTTGAACAGTGTCCGAGTCAAGTTGAGCGAAGTCGACGGCCCTGAATCCGCTTCGCACACCGGTGGTGGTACAAAGAAGCCAAATGGCGGAGCTAAGAAGACGCCCACCGTCAAGAAGAAGACAGTCATCGGTGAGCAGAAGACGGTCACTGGTGAGAAGAAGCCAGGGATTAGTGTGACAAAGTCGGACCATGAAACAACAAGTCCAGACAGTGGTGCCAAAAAGACTATCGCCCACCGACCTGCGACGCATTTTGTCAAGAAGCAGCAGCCGTCCGGCCCAAGCCACGGCCCGTCACATGATTCGGATTCAAACTCACAAGCCCTCAAGCAAGACGTTCTAGAAATGATTGAGTGGCTCGAGCACACCCACAAGGTAGTCGACACCAAGAACAAAAGGCTGGAAGCCACTTTAGAAGCCTTTGAGCTTTCGTTGGATAGTATTCACCCAGGCACCGAACACGGATTCCCCGAGCAGGCAAGACTGGAACTGGGAGAGTGGCTCAAGCCTAATCGCAAGGTCGTAGTTGCCAAGACGAAAAAGTTGAAAGCCAGCTTGAAATCATACGAAGACTTTTTGGCTAGTTTTCCGCAAGCTTAGAAGTTCTTGGGTTGCAAGCCATTCTAGTAGGCACATGGTTTTGACCAGACAAGGCCGGCGGACGCCAGTTTCTGGTGCTGTCGCTGACGAGGTGGCCGGCGTAGCGCCACCACTTCCTCGACCACAGAACCGGCTTACCAGCCAAGTGAATTCGTGCCGCTTACTTGGTCTAGAATGTATTCTTCTTACGCCGGCACTTCTGTCGTTACCATGTCTTGACTCTGACATAATTGATGAACTAAGGACGAGGGATACGTAATGAACACATCGAACGTAGCAGCCAGTAACAATGAGCGGATTGGGAAGTAGAAGGGGTTATCTCGCCTAAAAGTACGTGGATGTCGCTTCGCTAAGGGGTAGCCCCTATTGAAGCCCTGGGCCGAATCTACCGTCTAGAAAAGCCCGTCCCATTCAGCTGCTCCGGATGTAAACCTCCTGCTTCACCACTTATTTCTCCTCTCCAGTAATCTCACGGAGGCTTGGATTCATAGTTAAGAGCCATTGATTCTGAACAAACTAACCACGTCGCCGAAATGGACTCCTTCATTGTGTGCATTTACTACCTACCAATCATTACATTGGTGGCAGTTATCTTCAAAGTATGACCGAGGCGCACCACCCCACTGACTCAAGAATCAGCGGCTGATCGACTACAACAGTGGGCTAAAAGCGTCTTATATGGTCCTTTGGCCAAGTTGCCGGGTCCTTGGTACACCAACTTGACAGATGCCGTGCTTCGATACAAGGCAATCAAAGGAGCCAAGGTGTTGTACGTGGACAACCTCCACGGGGACTATGGTACGTTATCATGGGGGGCATAGTAAAGAGGGAATAATAGCTCACAGCATCTCTCGAAAGGGCCCGTTGTGCGCATTAGTCCCTCCGAAATCAGCCTTCGAGACCCCAGCGTGACCCGGACCATTTACAATGTCAAGAGCGAATTTCTAAAAGCCGAGTTCTACGACAAGCTGAGTGGTGGGACCGTTAACGTGTTCAGCACGCGCAATGTCGAAGTCCACCGACGCTGGAGGCGGCTCCTGTCGGCGGGCATGGCCGAAACGAGTCTCATCACGCACCTCCCTGCAGTCGAAGGCAAGATTCGGTTCACTATTCAACGGATGAAAGAGGAGATGGAGCAACGCACAGCAGTCGTACGTATGCTTTTTGGGGAACTTTCGGATATCAGTAGCTGCAGAAGCTTATATCGAACAGAACATTTTCCACTGGTTCCTTTGCATGTCCACGGACCTTGTAGGCGAACTGAGTTTCGGCGAATCGTTCCGCATGCTGGAGACTAGTGAGGTGAGTGTTATTGTCTCTCAAGTTCATTGAATATAATGGCTACTAACACAAACAACCAGAGAAACCAATTCCTAGAAGATTTGGCCTTCACCAATAAGGCTGGCGGCATTCGCGTGACCTTCCCCTTTCTGATCAACCTGGGCCAGTACATCCCCATCCCCATCATTCAAGACGCGATTGAGAACCGGGAGCGGGCCTGCCAATACACGGAAAAGGCCATTGCGCGACACTCGCGACTTGTAGAGGAAAAGGGCGAGGAATCTAAGCCGACGCTGCTTTCGAAGCTGTACAAGGCCGGCGAGGATGGCATGTCCATGCACGAAGTTTGCAACAACGCCGTGGGATACGTCGTGGCTGGGTCTGATACCACGGTACAGTCAAGTCACTTCCCTTCATCGATACCCAGTGCCTGCTAAAAAGCACTGCTAACACCATCACTGCAGGCCAACACCCTGACGTACCTTGTGTGGGAGGTGTGTAGACACGCCGAAATCAGAGAGAAGCTACTCGAGGAGGTTGAATCGCTCTCGGATAACTACGGGTACGACGAGGTTAAAGCCCTCCCCTACCTCAGCCTCGTCGTAGAGGAGGCCTTACGCCTGTATCCCGCAGGGCCTGCCGGATTGCAGCGTGATGTACCTCCCGGTGGCGCAGAGTTCATGGGCCACTACGTTCCATCCGGCTACGTTGTCAGCGTCGGCGCCTACAGCATGCATCGCAACCCATCCGTCTTTTCGGACCCCGAAAGATTTGATCCGCTAAGGTGGCTAAGTCCCACAAAGGACATGAAGGACTCCTTTGTTCCGTTTGGGGGTGGAAGCCGAGGTGGGTCTCCTGTGATAATCTTCTTGACGGTTGGAGCGGATTCCAAGCGGTTGCTGACCCCTCACTTTTCAGTATGTCTAGGTGTCAACCTCGCTCGCATGGTGTTGCGACTGTCCACGGCTCGTTTCTTCAAGACGTTCCCGAATGCCAAGGTGTCGTCGGCCGAAGGGTTCTGTGATGCGGATATGGAACCAGAGATGTACTTCTTGCTGTCTCCCAAGTCCAAACGGTGTTTGGTCGAGGTCTAGGTGCTGGGGCAGACATCGGCCACGAGCTATTGTCTACATTTGATCACCCAATTATACCAATGCTGGTCAGAGTACTTCAAGGTATTAGCTGCTAGCAGAGCAATAGTGGTAGAAACTCGCCCGTAACACTGTCTATATTCTTGTTCACTTTCCTCTTCTCGATATCCCGCCCCAGGAAGTGTACTTATTAGTACTACGCTCCAAAGATCAATGTCAACCCCGGTTTCTTATCTACCGAATAAATTAAGGATCGGCTTGCTAGGCCGCGGTTATTCAATGGCAAGGTACGTGGAAAAGGACGGATCAGTGCATGGTTATCCCAACTTGATCATTATTCCACGATTATACGTTGTTACTCGATACTTATCCTAAGCCTGTTATCGTCATTTTGGAGTGGCATGCCCATTGTCTAAGTACGGTCGACGAAACAAGTCTTTGATCATTCCTTGAATCAACTCGTGCATGTCAGAGGAGGCACAAAGGAACATTATGCCCATTGGTTAACAGCCCGAAAGAAGAACAAAGAGATGGTTCCGTACAATAGACCTAGTTATTTCTGGTATTAAATATCCCGCATGCATTCGCAACTACCCGATGATTCGATGGAATGAAACAGTAATAGAAACAGCAGCAGCAGTAGTAGCAAACGCTCCAGCCGTAGACGGGCAGTAGAAAACCGCAAAGCATGGACGCACCTTCCCTCCAGCCCGGCCTAGACACCACATCCCCCAAAGCCAAGACGCCCACCACCCCCCGAAGCGGAGTCCTCCTGAGCAAGAAGCTGTCCACGAGCCTATCACGGAGCAACTCGACCTCCAGCACCACATCCCAACGAGCGCGCAGACGACAACCACCGCGGCCCGGCCACGTGATCCGCGACGGCATGATCGGCACCTTCTGCCCCGTCGAGGTGCGCGACGCCCCCGACGGTACCGGCAAGGGTCTCTTCGCAACGCAAGCCGTCGCAAAATACACCCTCCTCTTCGCCGAGGAGCCGCTACTGTACGCGCCCAAGGGCGGCGACCGCGTCGGCAATCACAAGGTGCGCAAGTTCCTCGAGGCGCTCGACCGGCTGTCCCCGCGCCGCCGCGCCGATCTCCTGTCGCTCTACTGCTCGCCGACGCAGATCGACGCCGTGGCCGCCGAGCACCCGAGCATTGCGGAGCGCATGCGCGCCTGGTACGCCCAAGTCAAGCAGCTGTCGGGTCCTGCGCTCGACGAGGCCGTCGCAGCCGGCCTGCAGGCCCTGGCCATCTTCCGCACCAACAACGTCGCGACGCTGGCCGAAGGGGGGGTCGAAAGCGGCGACCCGGACGACGAGATCACGGGCGGCGTCGTCTACTCCGTCTTCAGCCGCATCAACCACGCCTGCGACCCCAACGCCGCCTTCTTCTTCCTGGGGGTGCGGTCGCAGCGCCTGGGCGTCCGCGCCCTCCGCGACCTGGCCGAGGGGGAGCAGCTGTCGGTCAGCTACATTGGCGACCGGGCCGTCGAAGAGAAAACGCTGGAGGGGCGACGAGCGGAACTGTCAGTCTGGGGCTTCGAGTGTCATTGCGATGCCTGCGTGAAGGAAGTTGCGGAGATCGCAAAGAAGGAAGAGAAGGGCGAGTCAATAGCGTGACAGGAAGCGGAGTAGAGAGCTGCCAATGAAGATACTGTCAACTGTCCATAGCCTTTCGAACTCTCTGCTCGGGGTCATGAAAGCGCATACATTTAGGTACACTGTATAAACATAAATCAGGTAAGCCAGAAGCAGTGACGCATTTGTAATCTATTACTATAGTGATACAAGGATATTTTTGTTGTCAAAGACACACTCACTCAGTAGTGGGATAGTATGCCCTCTCATTGTTCCAAGCCAACCCACCACTTCCCCAACCCCGTCCACTTTCCCTCGCGATCCAACAGCTGCGCCGCCGGGCTCACGAATCCATCCGCCACCTCGCGCATGACCCCAAAGAGCCCGTACTCAATCACCCACTCTTGTCCCGGCCCCTCTAGCCACCGCACCAGGTCGCGTGTGAACTGATCCACCACCACAGGGTCCCGGCTTGTGCACGCCACCTCGGAGATGATGACGGGCAGGTCGAAGCGCGCGCGTCGCTCCGTGAAGTAGGCCTGGGCGGCAGCGAGTCCAAAGTCCGCGGCCTGGTCCGGCATGGTGTAGAAGTGGAGCCCGAGGACGTCGGGCCTGTCGCGGTCCTGAGGGAGGCCGGCCAGGAAAGCGTCCAGCCACTGGGAGCCCGGGGGGTCCGACGCGCAGGCCGGACTGACAAGCTTGACGCGATGGCGCCCATGGGAGTCCCGCAGGGGCAGAATGCGGGTGTTCCAGAGGCGCAAGGCGTCGGCGACAGAGAGGGGGATGCGCTCGGGCTCGTTGAAGGTGTGGAGGATGACGAGGGGGGTAGGGTCTCTCTGGAGCTCGGCGTCGATGCTGCCGCGGATCATGTCCCATTCATTGCCCTCGAGTTGGGCCGGGGTGCGAATCATGGGCCGAAATGGAAGATTGGATGGGAGCTCGGGTGGGCGCCAGGAATTCCAATTGGTGATGGAGGCGATGCGTGAGGCGGGTTTCGTTAGGGATGCCGTGGTTGATCGGAGGGCGGGCGTGGCGTCATGATCCCGAGTCAAGGTCCAGTCCCAAAGAAGGGTCCGCTTGCTGTACGATTGCTGCATCTCCATGGCCAGTGGTTAGGTTAGGTTAGGTAGAAAAAGAAAAAGGAACGGTCATGTTTGGGATTGTTCCCTTGCTCTTGTCTTGAATAGCAGGAGTTGCCTTTGTCGTCAAAGTCACGATCACGGATAGCAAACTCAGAAACCAGGTTCCAGTGACGTAAGCGGGGCAGCGCAGGGCATCAGGGCATTCGGGGAATTGACAGAGAACCTGAATGCATCGACCTCATCCTCTCCTGGGTCAAACCATGCTACAGTAGGTCATGGAATTGGCCTCTTCTGGCGATAGTCTTTCCTTCAACTTATCCGATCTGATCTTCAGCTACTGCCAACGGGCCCAGTAGAGCTGACGGCTAGATCTGCATCCACCAACGGCCAACGGCCGTCGCTGGTATCGGCAGCCATACACCTGGATTTGACCGTTGAAAATAAGGTTAAGGGGATGCCTACAGTGAGGGTGTGCCCCCCCCGGGCCCACTAGGTACCTAACCTTGGGTACCTAAGATACCTAAATCAATGGCGGGCATTTTAGGTATTCAGTTGAGATCAGTATCGCTGTGCCCAGTACTCCGTACATAGTTCAACTCTTCATTCCTAGAACCCAACTCTCTGGCCTCCTGACAATAACTGCTCTTATGGCCACAGAAGAAGGGACGGGAGAAATAGGAGCTTTCGCGACAACTTTCGAACGCAAGTACTTTCACCGGGGGAAAGCCTTCATCAAACGCTCATTGCGCGAGAGAGAGATTCGCACCGGCTTCGGGGGACTTCACCGTCCCCGGTTGAATAAGGAACGGCTAATGAATGAAGCAGCATGCTTGCGCTTTCTTTGACAGCACACCACCATCCCGGTTCCGACCGTCTACTGTGACTTTGAGGACGACGGAGCCTACTACTTGGTCACGGAATATGTGCAGGGCGTCGGTATGAATGACTTGACCGACACCCAGAAAGATACGGTCCACGCAGAGCTGCATCTCCATTTGAAGTCGCTGCAGACGCTGAAGTCGGCTACCATCGGAGGCCCGACGGGCATGGTGATCCCGCCGTACCGGGTCATGCAACGCACGCAGCAAGACGACTGGAACACTTCCATGTCCCACTCGGCCGAGTACGTCTTCTGTCACAACGACCTCTCATAACACAGCATTATCGTCGATCCAACCACCCTGAAAATCAAAGCCGTTATTGACTGGGAATACGCCGGTTTCTACTCCGCTTTCTTTGAGTGGCCTTTCTATACCCGACTTGGTCCTTCGGCCGCGATAGGAAGCGAGAAAGACGACTCATTAGAACTCCTACAATTCCTCGAGAGCATCACAACAAGTGATGGGCAGGGTAGTGACGGCCAAAGGAAGGAATGATGGAGATTCTTAGATGGCTTCATGCACCCACCTATGGATATTGAATTGACAGTGTCTGCGACTGGGAGACTGGGGCGACTTTGCATTGAGTTAAAGGCGTTAGCTTTACACAAAGTATTATTCAAAGTGCATACTATACTCTACACAAGCCTAAGGTTATCCAGTCAAGAACGTTGGGTTGCTGTCCAATGCATTCCATGTCGCTTGCACTCACTGGAGCCTTCAATCAATTACATTACAGCCAGTAGTGGTCGCTAGCCTCAAACTGTGCTAATCCCGACCCCATGCCCCCGCCCAGCACTCTCTTGACCACTGGAACCCCTGTAAAATCGAAACGCATGCAAGTGGTTAGCAAAGACTATGACTTCATTCGGACTTGGAGGAAACAAATCGCGACGCCCTGTTATTGGAGTAATGGGCGCGCCTCATGACTTACCATCTGTAACGTTACCATATGGTATTGAAGTGTAGTTTCCAAAGCAACTGTACTCGTACTTCGCCTGCTCCAGCAGCCCGTCCAAGATGCGCATGAACGTGCCCATTTCGCACCACCCATCGCTCCTGCGACCGCATTCCGGATAGCTTTCGCCAAGAGGCACGGTGCGTTGGCTCAGCGTCAGGTGCACATACTTAGTTGTCTCGCCTTCGTCATAGTAGTCTGCGCTGGCAGCTTTCGACGGATCGGGTCGCTGGGCCTTGACAGGGTGAGGCGCCGTAATCACCTCCCACACCATGCGGGCAGCAAACGGCGTAATATGTGATACCGTCACGTTTCGGGGCTCGAGACGATGGGTCGATGGCAGCTGGTCCGAGAACTGCTTCAGACCGAAAGCCGTGATAACCGAGTAGATGTTGGTGTCGTGGCTGAAGTCGAAGTAGATGTTCTGGTTCAGCGGGAACGTCTCATTCATCGTATCGAGTGTGTAATTGACATTAGTAACGCCTTCTGGTAGGTCATACAGATGACCCTGCAGCCGGGCGTGGAACTCCTCCACGAAGCCGATGCCAACGGCGCGCCCGGTTGGAGACCCGAAACCAGAGCCGCCTTGGAACTGGAGATCGATGCTGTACTCGAAGTCCAGCCACTCCTCGTAGGTAAACAGATCACACCACCGGGAGAAACCAAAGGCGACAGTCTCGTAAGGACAGAGGGTCTGCGCGTTGTAGCTGTCCGCAATGGTCCATTCGTAGTTGCCCGTAAATTTCCTCAAGCGCTGTGTCGCATCGGCGAGGTAGATGTGCTCCCAGGCCCGCGACGCATTGTTGCCGCCCTGGGAACGGAAGTTGAGGGCGTTTTCGCAGGCAAAGTACCCAGCCAGCGAGTTGTTAAGCCCGACAGTCTCGAGAATGGGCTCGAGCGTGACGTTCTGGGCCCACTCGAGGCCAAAGAATCCGGCCATGAAGTACTCGGCCGATTTCAGCATCCGGTCCTGGCTAGTCGTCCTCGCAAGTACCTTGGTCGAGGTATTGTACAGGTTGCCGTAGTTGTAGTAATGCAGCACCCCACTGTCAAACAGCTCCTGGCGTCCCCTAGCGACGAGGATCTCCGCGCCCAGCATGTACTTCCAGTCCTTGAGGAAGCTCAATCGGCCAGTCCAGTCAGCAGCGCCCGTCCGCGTAAGGTTCTCGAGCTTGGCAGCAAAGTCCGATACCGATGACTCCAGGGTCGGGTATCGCGATCCGTGCCGATGCAGAAGGTGCATCTGGGCAATCCTGGCACCGGGCGGCAGCGGGAGTTCATCCACCCCAAAGCCATCGGAATGGGCGAAATAGCTCGAGAGGTGGCCCTGCACCTGGAAGATGTTGGAATTGTTGACATTCCCCGCAATAGGGACAGCCGTCTGCAGCGGCTGGTTGGGAGCCCAGGTGCCGGTAGGGAAGACGACAGTATTGGTCTGGGCCAGGAAAGGGGCAATGGCCGCCGTCTTGGTGGGGCCAGGCAGGACCTCGGTAGTCGTTTGGAAATAGTCAGGCACGGAAGTCTCGGAACCCGCGATGTTTTTCCAGCCAAAATAGCTGATGGTGCGGATCAAGGCGAAAACGAAGAAGATGGCGGCGAAGATGGCGGCGGCGGTAATGGCGGCCCAAGTGAGGACCGACCGCGACCTCGTGGCGCGTTTCCTGGCATCGGGTGGCGGGGCGGAAGATGGCAGCAGATCATCCAGAGACTCTCTGCCGGAGCCGTCATACGACTCGCGGTACTTGTCCTCCGCGGACGGCGGGATGGTGGCCGTCATGGTGTCTTGGAGCGCTCTCTTCCCTCCTTTATGTGAGTGGACCGTGCTTGCAGCGACCCTCGGCCCTCGACCCTCGACCCTCGACACGCGTCCAGTAGTCCGACTTGGCGTTCACGGGATGTCTCCTCCTCGCCTCTAAAGTCCCGGGACAAAGCAAGACAGCATGCGTGGAATCCAAGAGTCTGGTTCCGTCGCTGATATCGTCTTGCCTCTGCAGTTCCTCCAAGTATGTTGATGTCCTGTGGTCACTTTAGGCTCAACATGGGACGAACCGTGTTTCAATGCGCGATGGTTTCGGAGGCGGAAAAAGGTGCAGACTCGCCGACCCCCACCCCCTGAACTCTGAATTACGTCAGCGACGGCATCAGTGCAGACAAAGCCGCCCGAGCCTGCGCTTAATCGAACTACAAACTAACCTTACTATACGTCTTGTCTCAAATATTACAATTTATCTCATGGTCATTCTTGATGTTCGGATGGATAGCGAAAGAATTATAAACCTTTGGCACAGCATAGATTGATGGTTCTGACACCCGCCCTGACCCGTTCTCGACTGATTGAGTGAACGGTTTCGGAAGCGTGAAGCACTAACAGCTGTCGGTGCTCTGCCCAGCGTGACCGTGACGGACAGGGATCAGTGGTTTTAGTCCGTCGCCTGTCAATCGACGTGGCACTCTAGTCCTCCAGACACCATCGTCAACGTTTTTCATTCGCTCCGGTATGAACTGGTAATAGGTGTCTCGGGGTGATAAACGTTGCACTTTTACGTGTGCCAAGTATCCACAGAAGAGATAATGTATTGTTGGGTCGCATTTCATGACTCCCACCGTCCAGTCGCAAAGATGCCGATAGCCTTGGTAACCTCCTCCCATCTGGGCAGATTTCCCGGCATGACACGTTTGGCATCGTGACTTAGAGGTTCAACTGATGCCGAAGTCACGTTGCATAATCTGCTTTCTTTAAGTGTCATTCTTCTTTTCTTTTTCTTTTTCTTTTTTTTAGATCGCTTCGCTCGTTCTCGAGTACTGCGTATTCTGGCGAAGGCTTTTTGGAAGCAAATTGGCTTGTCAGCATTTAAATGAGTTGACGGTAATGTTCAATGGGTTTTCTCACAGCCAAGCCACATGTCCGAAAAACACCCATCCCGCTTATGGGCTAGTCACGGCAGCTACCTATTAATAGCGGATAGCGGGCAGCAGGATCTGGGCCCCTGTAAAATAATGGCGACTATGCAAGTATGGCATGCCGCCGCAGCGCAGCTGCGCAGCTGCCAATGTTTTCCAGGCACAACAACAATCGTACGATACAGCAGTGCGGAAAAAGGGACCGAAGATGCACGGCGCAAGACAGTATCCGCTGGAAATCCAGAGTATCAGGCACGACAATAGAGAGCGGCCCGCATAGGTGATTCGCTGATCAGCCTTTTTCCTAGATGTGAGACGAGGGGCAAGCGGAGACTTTGGGGCTTGATTTTCAGGGTCCAAGTGGACCAAAGTGGGCAACTGCACAGCGTGACATCCAACAGTCTTCTAGAAACACCACAGGCCGAGTCACCCACCGGCTACTACGGCTGTTTCTTTTTTCCCTCAGCCTCCTAGGCAGAAGTTTTCACCACTCCGTGTGGGGAGCTTACTGCAATCTAGATTTCTGCGCTGCACGCCACGGTTCGCTCTGGCGATGCGTTGTTCCTGGATACTGTCAGAAACTAGCGCCCATTTGCGCCGTTGGGCAGTGTACGCCGAGATTATACCTTCTCTGAGTTGTAAGACGCTAAGGATCTAACGGAGGGGCGGAGCGCGAAGTGAGTGGACGGCCGGCGGTATGACCGTCATGTCCCCCGATGCAGCTGAATACCAAAAGTCGAATATTATGACAGAATTCGTGCCATTGTATGCTCCCATCGTATAGCAGTGAGGTCAGTGATGCCGCCCACAAGCTGCAAAATGATGTTTACAGGCTATGCAAGATTTAACGAGATGACGTCTGACGGATAGATGGCGCTCATGAGCTGGGCGGCAACGTTTCACTGACTGAGAGTGGTGGGTGGGTGGGTGGTCGCGCCCAATACGGCGGATACACGAGACCTGTCATACGGGTCGAGCCAGTACCATGTCTTGGCTTATAGTCGGGTAAGGCTGAGACATGGACCACCCCTGGCTTTGAGCGCTCAACTGATGAACACCTTCGGGATTCTGTCTGCAAGCCACCTGAGGGGGGGGGCAGTCACCGTTCTAGAACCCATGTCAGTCAGTATAGCCTCGGACCTCATTGGGCGATACGGGCTTCTTATTACGGCAGCGTAAAGGGAAGCCCAACCCACACACGATGTCTGACGTGAGCTGCCCGATTATAAAGAGGAGGAGATCTGTCGTACGGAGATTTCAAGATACCCAATGGAGAAAACTATCCGCTCATCACATCGATATTCATCATCATGTTCTTTTCCATTGAAAACCCACTGCGGAGGCGCTCCGCCGCCCTCCTCCTGATCTTTGGCACCGTCCTTTTGCTTCTTGTTGGCGGCACCACCGCCTACACCGACGTGAGGGCGGGAGCTGATCCCACCGTCATGAAGGTGGGCAACAACTACTACTCGGCCGAGTCGTCCAACGGCGGCATCTGGGTGCGCGAGGCCCCAACGCTCGAGGGCCTCGCCAAGCCCACCCAGCGCAAGAAGGTCTGGGCCGACAACATCGGCTCCGTGTGGGCGCCCGAGATCTCGACCGAGGGCGGCAAGACCTGGATCCACTTCGCCGCCGGCAGCGACCACCGCATGTACGCCATCAGCGCCGACTCGCCGCTGGGCGACTATCCCAAGTCGGCCACCAAGGTCAGCCTGCCCGACGACAAGTGGGCCATCGACGGCGTGCTCTTCACCTACGGGGGCCAGCGCTACCTCGTCTGGTCCGGCTGGGCGGGGTCCGAGAACACGGAGCAGAACCTGTACATCGCCAAGATGAGCAGCCCGACGCAGGCGACGGGGGCGCGCTACATCATCTCGCAGCCGCGCGAGCCCTGGGAGAGCAAGCGCGACGGCACCATGCCCCTGATCAACGAGGGGCCCGAGGCCATTGTCGACCCCAACGGCCAGCTGCACATAGTCTACTCGGCTAACGGCAGCTGGGGCACCAAGTACTGCCTGGCGGACCTCCGGCTCAAGAAGGGCGGCAACCCGACCAACACGTGGGACTGGTACAAGTCCAACGGCTGTCTCTTCGGCTCACACCAGGAGAACATGATGCCCGGTTGGGACGCCACCCTGGCCATCGACGGGCCCGGTCACCACACCTTTGCCCTGACCAACGGCGACGTCAACGACAGTCCCGGTGGCACCAACCGCATCCCTTTCATGTTTCACGGTGTCGTTAAGGGCACTCCGTACAGCTGGTCCAACCGTCACTGGTACACCGGCAGTTTCGTCTGGTGGAGCAACACCAAGTACACCCGCAAGAACGTGCCCGGTGACAACGAGAACGTTGGATTCAGCTTGAAGTTTTTCGAAGGATGATTGCATGATACCTTTTGGCGTTCTGATTTTCTTATATTATCATTTTGGGTTACAGGGATGGGTACATATATACCTCGGACGTTCACTTCCTGTGCTGGCATGTTTTACTACTGGGTTTGGAGAAGGGCGTCGTCCCATTGAGTCCGTTGTCCTGGAGCAGATGGCGAGTGATATGACAACCAACGGTCGCCGCCGGTTATGTACAGAGTCCATAAGAGCAATCTTGCATTTAACTTTTCCTTTAAAACTGCAGACCACATGAATAAAGTTCGATCAAGCAGTGCAGATCAGCCGAACGACGTCCGTCATTATTCCCTTGGTTTCTCTCTTAGGCCCACCGTACATTTTACAGCGGGTTGGATCTGTGGGGGTTTGATAGGTATGTCGACCTGAATGATCAATGTCAGTCAGTGTCTTGGTCAATTTCATGTCATACGTTGTTCCTTATCATACTCCACTTGTTGAAATCTGTGTAGAGGTGTTATCTGCTGCATAGGTTGTACAGTTGCCAGCCTGACCACTGGGCATGGAATCATGGGAGATAACCAAGCTGCTGTTGGTCAAGAGTAAGCTATCTCTTCTTCGATCGCCATCTGGTAGCCCTTCACGTTCCCATCGCTGAACACTAGGATCAGTCACGATCTGTCCTGCTGGCTTCTAGAAGCTACAGCCGTAAATATTCCATTAGCTAGACTGAAAAGAAGGTTGATCAAGAAGATATGGGAGAGAAACATGTTTAAGACAAGGTTGAAAGCTCGAACAAAAGCCGGACTTTTGGCGTCGATTATGTCCATCATATATATTCATTGGTTCCCATCCGTGGGCAGAAATCTTCGCTGAGCATGGGGCCATCTCAGATGCAATCGCAATCAAATCATGGGTGTTATTCTATGGGGTCGGTCACACAAGAACGTCAATCCGGTGGACTAGAGACCGAATTCGTACTAGTATTTGGCTATAGATGACGCAGACGCTCTTGGTGTCACTTATGCAACGTAGATGTGGCGCTACCCATAACATAGACAGGCCTCGAACGGGAGAGTTCGAAACTGTACCCTGTCACCTTTGTGACAGTTCATCGTCGTCGATGTGTACCAAGTTTAATGAGTCTGTCATCCGAGCTGTTATGCTTGTGGGTACGTACCGACTGTCGATGCCTTTAGACTGTAGATATGGTACAAGGTACCACAGCAAGATCACTTGAAATGGTCATCATAGTTGCTGTAACACACCCCCATTTAAAAGTCTTAACTCGCGAATTGGTGATACCCAGACTTCCCACCCCATGGTCACCTGGAGAACTATCAGCACAGCTACCATCACGCAGTCATACCTGATCTTGATGCAGTTCTAGCTATAGACAAATAACTTCTAGATCTCGACAGGCCTTCGGAGTTGCATCGCCCCCTCAAAAAGATCCCCATCCGGCTTGCTCAGTCTGCCTTTACGCTTCAGCGGGAGTATCAATGACAACTGAGGACGAGCCCGTGCTCCAATACGCCTCGGTTGCAACGAGCTGGTACTCATGTTTGCCAAGGGGCATGCCGTGTTCCGCCCAGGCCGCAAATATGACACCCGTATCAATAGTACCGCTTGTGCGCTGGTCTTGGCGAACGGCGTAGTAATGAGACTGCGTCCCGTCCCAGGTGACCGTTCGGCTCGAACACAGCTTGTAGGTACTGCCTGCGTGGTCAATAGTACCGCGGAGCTCGGCTTTGCTGCAGGGGTCATAAGAGCCACTTCATGGCACATTTATCAGCTATCTCGTGGATTCAACACGGTTATAAAAACTCACTGTGACTCAATGATGTAGTAATCACTGCAGGGCGATTAGCTTCCGAACAGAAATGCTTCATATTGCGAGATCGCGAACTTACACATGGGGATCCTTAGTATAGCCGTAGACCGACAAGTACTATTTTCGAGAATATCAGAATACTGGCAGCAGTTTCGCCTTTCTCCGGAAAGTGACAGAAGATTCGCTTCAGGGCTTCCGTCTGCTTACGCTGTTGCCATCATTCAACGACTTCCACACAGCGGCGTAAGATATGTTGCTATGCCCTGTTAGCCATCCAACTCAGCTACCCTACAAAATTGCGGCATTAGAGACTGTACCGAGGGTTCCCCGACTTCCAGCCTTTTCCTCCAAAGAGGTTGCCACCGGTCTCCCAATCCAGCTGATACGCTCCCGCATTGCCGTTGGTATAGCTGGCTGGCGCGCCTCCGTCAGACCACCAATGGTAGAAATACCCATCATGAAAGCCTTCATCGTTGGGGGTGGTCTGCAGCGCTCTGCTCCTCGGGCTTGGTACGGCTTGGGCACATGGAGCGACACCAAAACCGAGGAGAACGGTGGCAAGAAAAGTGGCAAATTTGATCATCCTGAAGGCGGTCTTTCCACGAGAAATTTGCATGTACCAAGGATGCAGTCTAAGCATCTGGTGTAATGAAATGAGCCCTGGCCGTGTTTTACCGTGATTTCGGAAACGAACTTCAAGGGGTTATTGGTCAGATTCTTGTAGAACGTTTTGGTACCTGGTGTCAATGGAAGTGATTCACTGCTGATTTATATCATGGCCAAGTGGATGGAACCACTGAGACGGAGGGTGTGTCTCCGTGTCTCTGAACATTCGATCCACACGGACACTGTAAGGGGGAATAGCTGTTGATTATTGGTGGTCTATATTTGGCCAAGTCGTAAGCAAGGGTCTGAATTGAGAGTACGGAGGAAACTTCCATAATATTACCCGGCCTGCCGGGGGAGCCGCCCAGCCGCCCCTACCATTACCATGCCCATTCGGCCAGCTGAATGGAAAGCAAGGGTTGACCAGCCAATGCAGTATAAAAGTAAGGAGTGGTCGGCGAGCAAGCAGTTTTATATTAGAACATCATCATATGACTTCCAATACCAGTTGCAGGACAGATTGATCAAACCACAATCATGTGCCATTACGGAACCCGGCTACCTGGTATCCAAGTCCTTGAATCTGACGTGCACCCACTGACAGGTCAAATTTACTTTTTGATTCTTTTCGATTCTAGGCAGCAGAGAAGCACCCAAGTCACATTAATTAGAGCACGTTATCCTCAGATTGGCAAACTCAAAAAGAAGCCACAGTGGGAACCACAAGTTGAATTTCATTCCAATGAGCCTTTCGGAGATATCTGGGTTCATGACATGTTATTTATTCCCGACAATGATTTAATGAGGTGTTCCAATCAGTTGGCCAAGACTGAGCAACACCACATGAGTATGCAGATATGGATAACATAAACCCGGTTACCACTGAGCGTGTGGCTTATCTAGCCTTGAGAGATGTTTTCAAGGGCACATTGGCACAAATAAGACAACGCAAAGCTATACAGAATACCATTCATCAGCACAGGCAGGTCAAAAGAGTTGCTGATCTCCTCAAAACGTATGACTGAACGGTTATCTATGACATCACGCACCTACTCTTGACATATGAGGTATTCGCATCCCCTCAAAACGCCAGAACTCGCTTTCCAGATCTATTCAGAAGCTCGCTAGATTCCCCGGCGGACGTATCTGAAGCGGCCACAGACGAGGCGAGTGCTTCCAATGGAACCGCTCACTACAATGACGACCATCTGGGTATACCGCACAAGCGGAGTCCCCGTGCCTATGCTGACCAGCCTAAGGGCGTAGGTGACAATGGCCTGGTTTACGATATTGTCACCGGACGCCCTTCTTCACCAACATCAAGCCCAGTGCCATCCCCTTTCACGAAACCACGCCTTCCTATCTCCCTCCCATTCGCTTCGCAGCATAGATTGATGGTACACCTCCAGCAGCTGCTAGAGACTGCCTGTTGGGAGTTTTCGTTGCGCATCATGCCCCAGACTCTGCACAAGCGAGGCTGGGACTGCACGGAAGCGGCGGCGCTTAACCGTTGGGTAGAGCTCATCTCCCAGAATCCGACGCGGCTCTTTACCAAAAGAACCAAGAAGTCTCTCGCCGAACTCTTCGAATCGATCTCCGATATCCGGCACACGGCCGTCCACCGGCTCCCCGTTCGCGCTGGAGCAGTTGCCGACTTCTTCCGGCAGGCCGAAGCCTTTGTCTCGATCCTCGGAAAGACGATGACGGCGGACACCATCACGCATATGCGACGGGATGTGGAAGGGACCGTCGAGAAACTGGAGCGCAACATGCGGCGTGTGCGTGCCCGGGCAGACGTGACGCTGCGGGAGATTGGGGCCAAGCGCGAAGAGCTCCGGAAGCTTGAAAAGGAAACCATTGCCGACATGCAACGCTGCGCCTTGGAATGCCAAGCCCTTGCTGCGCGAAGCATCGAGGCCACTCTGACACTGCCAGAGCCCGGCGTTGCAGCGGCTCCCTCCTTCGAGAGCAGTGACGAGGGTGAAACAGGCGGCAGGCATGACCAAGCCGACAACGAGGAAACGAATGGCGACGAGTAAATCGAAATGATCGAGCACGACTCTGAGTAACCAAATTCATGTATAGTTGCATTGCACCAGCATAGCTTGCAATCATTTTGTACAAATGTGTCCGCCATGTTGCGCGCAAACCACCGAGCAGGATTTTCACGGTCACCTTTTATTAATGTGTTGCATCCCTGCGACATTGTAGGATTGCCATAGAGAATACTGGGTCTATAAAAATGCATACTTACCTGTCATCCAAAGCATCTCCTAGGGGTTTGCGTTCGGAACCCGGCCTAATGAGCCAATTTCAGAATGGCAGAATAAATAGCTAGATACATCGGCGATTTGACATGACCGTAAGCTCCAAGCATTCTATAATCACCCCCAATGTTATAAAATGGCTCTCTTACACTCTAATGAACGCGGTTAGTACCTGATGTGATTCCGCCTTCTCTGGCACCTGTTGAGTATATATGATAGTGACGCATAACTCTATCAATCAGTTACGAACAGGAATATCTTGAAGAGTTACAGAAATGAAGCTTTTCATTCTCTATCTCATGGTCTTGTTCCTATCCAGGTTGGTCAGTGGAAGTGTGCATCACAGGCTTCAGAGTAAGCAGTTCGGGACAACCCGAACATGCCGAAAACACGATGCATGTAAAGGTAATTGGGCAGCCTCGATCCGCATGGCTGACTTTGAAGTGAAACCAGTGCATCATCGAGGACAAAATATTGAGTTGTATCGGCCAAGCTGGTAAGGTGTAACTTTGACCTGCTCTAGCTTGCACCGGGACGGTTTCCGGTGTCCATTATCATATCGCCGTACTCGCAAGTGTCTTTTAGCTGCCATCCTCGCAGTTTCTTACCCAGTTAGAAATCAGCTGTTTAACTTATCCTCTAGTCGTTACCCCCTGCATGATCAACCCACCTAGAGTTGGACATTAAAGAGTCATATGTTGAGCCCACTTGCAAAAGGGATCAATTAATATATAGTAGCGAGTAGTGAATCAGAGTAGCCATCATCGACATGACCTGCTCTAGGCTCCTGCTGACAGGGTACACATTGTAAGCCGGTTTTTTGGACACTGGCTCTGTTTACGACGATGAACGGTAACACCACATCTGCATAGATTAGCATAAACAGCGTATTATGTCGCAGCTTTGATCAAGCTGGGGTTTGCGTGTAAAAGAGCTTCGTCGGCTAGAATGGTATCAACGAGCATTAACTGCAAAGCTTATCTCGGTTGTTTATGTTTTATGTATGTATGCGAATACTATACATATAGATACGCCCGGAAGCATGGTTTCAGTATTTGATACGTCCGAAATGGTTACAAGAACTTCCTTTGGATATCAAATTTTGTGTTAGCGTTCGTGACTTCAATATCGTGGATCGGCGCTGTGGTGAGGCTATTGATATGGTCGTGACTGTATGCATAGAGAAAATGAAGTTGGTTTTTGTTGTAAGTACAGATTGCAATCCGAACGGCTCTGCTGCAGATTCGCGCTCCAAAGATGACAATACATGGCCATACAGTGACTACTACGTAAAATACTTGCCGGTCCTGACGACTGGTGATACCTACTAGTAGTTGGGCAATGAATATGAAAGGGCCATTGCCTTCCGGTAACCTAGGTCAATATTTTCCACAACTCATCTTCCAGTCCCATACAATCCAATCCAAGAAGTATAAGTATAATCTATCCAATCTTTCCAATCATTCATTATGAAGACCTCCGCCATCCTCGCCTTTGCCTTCGCTTTGGTCATGTCAGTCTCCAGCAGCGAGATCCACGCCTTCTACCAGAACGATGCCGTCTGGTTCGTTGAAAAGGTAAGTGCTGCTACAAAGTGAGGCGGCCCGGCCCCCTCCAGCTGACTCGTGTCTCTCGACCAGGCCGAAGAAAACGACATGGGCATCGTGAAGCGCAGGTGCACCAGGTGCGTCGGTCATCACGGTAAATGCACCATAGGCGAGGGTAACTGCTATGCCCCTGATGGCTGCTACTTCTGCGGCGGCTGCAATTCCAACCAGGCGCGTCGCCAGGATCCGCACTCGTCGGAGGGGTGCCAGTGCTACTGATAGCAACGGGCGCTATACAGGTCGGGTTCGCTCATCATCGGTGCCCTAGCTAAGGCAACATGTTGACTAGTGGCGGAGCGTTGGACGGGGCAGGGTGAACTTTGTCAGCCAGTATAAGCATAGGAGCCCATTCGTTTCGGGGGATGATACTCGGACAGATAGGAACAGTACACACTCACTTTCTGTATAGATAAAATCCACGCCATTCAGCTACAGCCTCAGTACCGAGAAAGAATAGACAGCAGATTTGTCATGCAATGTCAAGCCGCTCTAGTAATCCAACCAAAGTCCTAGACGCCGAGACACCGAACATGGTGGAATTCGGGCAAATAAGCGTAGTAAGCACTAGGTTACAAGGTCGACGCCAAACTTGCGATTTCAACGTGGCTGCGGCGCGCACCTGTCAGAGAGGACCATGTGGAGCTGATGGAAAAGGCTCTAACCCCACTGGATCGCAGAGATAACTAATAGCCCATGCAAGCAAGGGATGAGGGCTCGGCGGGGAGATGAGGTGGTAATCTTATATAAGCCGATGTGACAGCCCAGCTGCTATTTCTCAAAGTTTTCTCTCAACTCCCTTCTCTTCTCAACTGTGTGGGAAACATGTCACGATACAAGCAGCCGAGTGCCATTGTCGCCGTCGTTGTCGCCGTTGTCGCATGGGTCGTCATCCGTAACCAACAGGCCCAACAACGATGGCAGGAAGAGTCTGACGCCGCCAACCTGGTGTCAGGGATCAACAACACGGTCCTCTTCCTAACCACGGGTGTCCATGGCCTGAGCAATGTGCACTTCGCCACGATCCAAGGTTTGTTGGAGCATCACCCACACGTCCAGATACACTTCGCCGTGCCCGTAGACGATGGTCCTGACCGCACCGACATATATACCGGCCAGGACGCCAAGCTGGCACGGATAGCCGCCTTCGCCCAGGCCCGTAGCCCGACGGCCAAGGACCCGGCCTTCCACCGGCTGCCGGGGCCGTCGTGGGTCGGTGCTCTGGAAACCAACTCAAACGTCACCGTGGCCAGCTTGGTCCAGCCACCAGGCTACACGGGAATTGCGCGCTTTTCCGAGCAAATCCAGCATTCGCTCGCTCCCTGGACGAATGACGAGTACCTGCGCATCTACCAGGCGGCCCGCGAGCTCATTGAGAAAGTCGATCCGGCCATCGTCGTGCTAGACACGCTATTTATGCCGGCAGTGGATGCCGCCCGCGAAGCTCGCCGCTTGTACGCTTTTGTCACCCCTAACACCCTCATCGACAACTTCGTGTCTGAGCAGCCATGGCTCGGCATGCTGTGGAAATATCCCATCATGGGCTCGGATTTTGCCTTCCCCGTCCCGTGGCGACATATTCCCGAAAATGCCCTCGCCGCCGCCACGCTCATCTGGTCGGTGCTTAAGGTGCCCATCGTCAAGGCCAAGCAGCAATATCTCCGGGACCAGGGCATCCGGGATCCCATCAACTTCTACAAGATGCATAGGCCCCATACTCCTTGGCTGACCCAGACCATGGAAGGGGCAAGCATTCCCGTCGAGGTTATCCCTCCCAACGTGACCTGCACAGGACCCATCGTGTTGTCGGCGGCGCCGGCGGCCGTGCAAGACGCTGAGCTCGCGGCCTGGTTGGCCCGCGGGCAGGGGAAGACGCTTCTTATCAACCTGGGCAGCAGCATCGACAAGTACACGCCGGAACAAGCGTCCACCATGGCCGCCGCCGTCCGCGCCACACTCGAGAAGCAGGATGGTGTGCAGGTCCTCTGGAAGGTGATGAATGCGGCCGAGCGCGAGTCCGAGCTCGAGCCGCTGTCGGGATTGGTCGCGAGCGGTCGCGTGAAGATTGCCAGCTGGTTCAAGGTCGACCCTGTCTCGCTGCTGGAGACGGGCGACATCATGGCCAGCGTCCATCACGGCGGGTCCAACTGCTACCATGAGGCCATCTACGCGGGTGTGCCTCAGGTCGTTCTTCCCCTGTGGGCTGACTTGTACAACTTTGCCGCGCTGGTCGAGGTCATTGGCGTTGGTGTCTACGGCAGTCGTGGGACAGCCCCCAACTGGACAGTTGAAGGGTTGACGGACGCATTCCTAGCCGTGGTCGATGAGGGTATGGCTGCGGGCATGAGAGAAAAAGCGCGGAGTCTGAGCCTGAAGGCCAAAGAGCGGCCTGGTAGAGTGGTAGCTGCCGGAGAGATTGCCAAATGGGCTGGTTCAGGGCGTGCTGATGGATCGAAGAAGTGAAGTCAAGAACGCGTTATATGACATCATTTAGATATCAGACATTAGTCATAGATTATCTCTTGGTTATTTATTAACAAAGCCAAGATACCGAAACTATATGGATGATAATTATTGCACCTCCAGTCTCAAGGCATCGTACTGCACGTACACGCTCCTGGGCAGTAGCGCGCTTTCGTAGTCGGTGGCGTTGAATGGGAGGCTCAATATAATCTCGTTGGTCCTGTTGGCGCCGCTCGTCAAGTACTCAGTGGGAAACACAAACTTATGGGCTATTTGATAACAAACGACGGCGCTCCGCACACCGCATGAGGAAGAGTGGTAGTATCTAGTAATCAGCCGCCCAAGCAAGATTAGTGACATTCAAAAGAAGGAGCAAGGGGCTGCGATAGTCTCTTACGGTATAATCCACGGCTCCAAGTCGTGCCCGTTGACAGACACAACGAACGGCAGGTCATTGTACTTTTGCGTCGCGTTAAAGACGTCCGTGTTACCTGCGGCCGTCTTGGCACCCGCCAGCTGCATTGTCAGCGTCGCCTTGTTCGTGTCCCGCAGAACGGCCGCGTCCTCGACATCAAATGCAATAGTCCAGTTGTTGATGTTACCATTGGTGCCTGCCTCTTGTCTGGGTCGCCGGAAGTTGGCATACCCCCCGAACACGGACCAGTGGATGTAGTTCCAGTCTCGCGCCTGGTCGCTCTTTCCCACATGGAAGCGTACGCCTTCGGGAAAGTCGTCCAGGAAGTCGTACGCGCCGAAATAGACGCGATATTCTGGTGGGTGTAGTGGGTGCGTCGGGTCAGGCGCATCACCGTGCCGGAATTCACCCCCTGACTTGTCTGGTGTCCCGATGCGCCAGAGTTCCCGGCCGGCCGACTCGGGAACCCACTCAATAGCACCGCTATCTGTGGCCGCACCAGCAGTGATCACAATATCGTCCCGGATGTAGTTGCCGAAGATCCCATCCGCATAGACTGTCAGTCGGTAGGTCCCAGCCTTGATGCGGTCAATAGACACATTCCCATTACTTGTGTCAATGTCGGCCCAGTATTGGTACGCCTTGGTATCCTCGGCATTATCTTGGAAGTCGACGCCATTCTGGGCCAAAACGGCTAGTGGCTTCTCGGCCCTTTGGGGCAATTTGATCTGGGCCCTCCAGGATCCCCGACCCGACGACGGGATGTAGTTGGGGACGTGATGTGCGATATCATCGTAGAAGTCAGCATTCCACTCGGGAGAAGCATACTGCAGGGCATCGTTGAGTAGGGTTTTCATGGGAGAGCCGGCCGGGCCCTTGTTGAAGTGGAAGTACTGCGGCCCAAACGTTCGGTCGAACCCATGGGTGATGTTCGGCGTGTTGTCGCCGTGATGGTTCGACACCATGTAGTTGTAAAGAATCCCGTCAACCACCAGGTCCGAGTGGATAGGCCCCCCGAAGTACGTGTCCTTGGTATTCATGACGAGCCATGCGCCGAACGTCGAGTTGTCCACACTGCCACGTGTCCCGTCGGCAAAGAGCCCATGGGCTAGCTGGTCTCGCCACACTGCCGAAAATGTGTATTTTGTGAAGTACTCCGACATCTGTTCCACGTAAGGATCTCCCACGCGATTTCCTAGATACCAGGTCGCATCTTGCACCGTCGTCGCCCCATCCGTGCCACCACCCGCCGCTGGATTGGGCCGAGGCGCGGGCCCGTGAAATGAGCCGTCCGTGACCAGGTCAGTCCAGAGCGGCGTGTTGGGTCGGAAGAGCGTCCGGAACTCCTGCAGGTTGCGCAACAGCGGTGCAGTCTCGTTGTAGTAGGCGAGGCGGCTAAAGGTGTGGAGCCCCGTCTCGCCGTCGCGAAGGAACCAGTACTGCTCTAGTAGTTGCCCGGTGGGCTTGTAGACTTCGCCCATCACTATGCCCCCGTACGATGTGCCCGAGGTGTCGGTGCCGGTGATCAACCTGTATGTAGCGTTCTTGGATCCCGGGGTATAGAAGCCTGAAGGCACGCAATAGCAGTCGAGATACGGGCCTCTGCCGGTTCGTCCATCGGCACCACCGAGCAGGTCTTGCCCGTCAAGGGTCAAGCGGTTAACGGAGCCTGTTGACTTGTTCACGAAGGTTACGATGCGATCATTGGCCAACCGCAGCAATTCGGAGGTTTCGTCAGCAATCAAGCGGCCCCATGCTGGGGCCACTGTCAACACCGAAACCAGGAAGCCGCTGTACAGCATACCGCTAGTAATGAAACCCAGATTCACCGTGGAAGTTTCTTGGCAGTAGAGGTGCGGTGAAAAAAATGCATCTCCCACTGAAAGAAAATGTTTGAAATTCTGGCGTCTGACACTTGCAATGCCATGTTCCAAGTACCAATGGGGGTTTGGCAAAAGTCCACCAACAGGAATGCCCCTGGCGCCGTAACGAGCATGTGGTTTATTTCCGTCCATTTAACCAGGGTCACATTGCGGGGAGTCAGGGGTATTCAGCTTAAGTAAGCGCGGGGCCATGACGGGGTCGGCCCGTGTTGTTCTATGTATCCGCCTCGGGGTATTAATGTGACGAACAACATGATTACGAGTTTCGTCACAGCCGATCTTGAAAAGGTCTGATGGAGAAACTGGCAAGGGGCTAGCCAGGCTTTCGGATGACGTAGGACTGACTCGAGGCTATCTTGGCGCAGTCAAACTAGGGGCGAGATACGAGATACGAGATGCCAAGTAAGTGCAGGAAGTCCCGAGTTGGCTTATCAGGTTGTTATCTGCCGGACGTGCAAAGAGGTCAAACTATAAATTCGCGCATATATATCTCGATTAGGATCGATTCCGCACGATGCCACGCTGCCCTGGGCACTATTTCCCCGGATCGGCCAGTACCCGAACCCCAGTAGCAGTAGCGGAGCATGGCGGCGGCGGCGTCGTCATAGAAACTTGCCGCGGCGACGTCCCGAGGCGGGGCGGGACAGCACATGGGAATGCAACCAGCCGAGCATTTATCTTATTTATTCTATCGGCGTGGAGCAGTTACGCTGATCGGAATCCGGGCGCCAGGCATCGCAGAGCCCCGAGTTGCGTGGAAACTACGGGGAGGTCCTGCTTTCCTCCCAAGAGACTAATTAATGCGGCTTACCGATTTGCCGAGGCCCTTGATCAGGACCTGCGGACATATATCACACCTAGAAAGCCTTGATCTAATGCAAGGGTAACCAGGAGCTTCCTCTGTCAGACAAGAAAGATTCGCCCTATTTATCACGCTATCGTCGAGGCTTGGGGTTCGTTCGCTGTCCACCCTGTTCCGCCATGTATCTGCCTATTCTCTGCGCCAGCGCCCTGGTGCCTCTGGCTCTCGGTCAGCGCGACCCTGGCTACCCCGTCAAGAACCCGTCCATTGCCTACTGGCAACTCCCCGCCCACCCCGACGTCGCGGACCATCAGTCGGAGAAGCTCCCCGAGAGCGCCGACATTGTCATCATCGGCTCGGGCATGGCCGGCACCAGCGTCGCCTGGCATCTGCTCATGGAGCACAAGTACAATGCGACCCAGGTGCCCAAGATTGCTATGCTCGAAGCCCGCCAGGCCTGCTCGGGCGCCACCGGCCGCAACGGAGGCCACATCCGCCCTTCGTCGTACGATGACTACGAGCAGAACAAGCAATTCACCACACAGGAACAGGCCGCCAAGATCGCCAGGTTTCGCGTCAACCACGTCGACGCCCTCATCCGCGCCGCCGACAAGCTGCCCGAGGAGGCCCGGAAGGCTTCGTTGGTCCGCACCGTCGACAGCTTGGACCTCTTCTTCGAGGAGGCTGCTTGGGCGCGCGCGGTCGAGCAGTGGGAGACGCTGAAGGAAGAGGTACCCGAGGTAGGCCACGAGTTTGGTCGCCTGGACCAGGAGGAGGCCCGCAAGATCTCCCTCATGCCTGACACGGTAGGCGCCTTGTCCGGCACCCCCAAGGTGGCCGGGGCCATCTGGGGCTACCGCTTCGTCACCAACAACCTGAAGATGCTTCTCGACACGTATCCCTCCCTTTCCCTCGACACCAACACCACCGCCACCGAGGTCAAGGCCCTAAAGGGCTCGACTCACAACTTCGAGGTCACTACCAGCCGCGGCAGCATCTTGACCAACCACGTTGTCCACGCCAGCAACTCGTGGGCCCCTCACTTCGTCCCTGTCCTTGGCAATACCCTCTCCGGAAACCTCCTTGCCACAAGCGCTCAGCTCGGAGGCGCTGGTGTAAGTATACCTCGTCTTTTCCCAGTCAATTTCGCTTAGACACATCACATCATCTCCGTTGTCAAATTTTCGGGCACAATCTGTGTGCAATGAATTTTACTGACTTCTTTTTCTTCTTCTCTTACTCTACAGCTTCCCAAAGCCGGACAGTGGCCTGCGTATGGAAACGTGAGTCTGCCCGGCGGCCGAGCCTGGTCCATCTTCGCCAACGGCGGTCTGGATTACATTGTTCAGAACCCTGAAAACGGCGAGTACATCTTCGGCGGCGGCGCGGGCATCTCCCGGTCGGACAAGGCCAGCGACAAGAGCCCTTACGACGACAGCGGTCTCCCCGCGCGACCCCTGGCGGCGTACCTGAACGGCGCGCTCTCGACCTACTTCGGCTACGCCAACTGGGGCGCCGAACGCACCGACTTCCCGACCAACCTAGACAAGGACATCTACCAGGGACGCACCAAGCGAACGTGGACGGGCGTCGAGGGCTTCACCAAGGACCAATTCCCGCTCGTGGGCCCCCTCTCGACGCGGCAGACGCAGCGGGCGGTGGAGAAGCCGGGGGCGGGCAAGGAATGGGTGACGGCCGGGTTCAACGGCGAGGGCATGACGTACGCTTGGCTCAGCGGCAAGGCGTTGAGCGAGATGCTTCAGAGCCACCAGGCCAACGAGACGACGGACAAGGCATTGTTCGAATGGTTCCCCAAGGCATTCCTACCCACCGACGACCGTCTACAGAAGCAGAACACTACTGCGGCCCGTCGCAGCCTCAGCCGCCGGGGTTAAGCTGTGGGAGAGTGGCAGCCGATAATGGCATGTGGCTACTCTTGGTTGGAGAATCGAAGCGATTCGGAACAGCACGACCTCACAATTGCTGTGTACCTACTTGGTCAAATAATACTCAGCAAAAAAAAAACAGTTTCAATGATGACTCCTAATGAAAAGGTGGATCTTGTCCCTACAGGGCGACTGGGATGATATCATGTCCATAATTACTATTCTAGGTAGATAATTCATAATTGAAGGCTTTCTCATATACTACGTAAGGTTATTTTCTTGCTTGACACTGGAAAGTGGGTGTATATGTGAATGCAAGTGCCACGGCAAATGGTTGGATCAGAAGGAGACTTGGTTGAATGAGTAATTTAGGTGGCCCGTTTTTAATCCTGGCTCCCATCGCTCGCTAACGTTTCGGGTTGAGGGGCGCTCAGTGTTTTTATTAATCAGATGGAATGAACGCAATATTTTCCGTCTCAATCGCAGATACTTCTCCGTCCTAGATGACCAAGCGAATTCAGCATGAGCAGAATCGATTTGAAAATCAACTATAGAAAACAGAGAGAGAGAGAGAGAGAGAGAGAATCGAAACCGCGATGTCATGTGCACAGTCTCGAGCCCGCCCGTCATTCCTCTGATTCGGTGAATCGATTCTTGTCTGCCAAACAAATGCTGTGCTCCCAGTTTGGATGAAACGCGTTGCGGGTGTTTGATCCCTGTCCGAAAGCGGGAATGCGCGAGGGACCTGATGCTCCTTGGGCCAATCTTGGGCCAATCTGGGGAGGGCGCTCCGGTAATGGCACGCTGAAGCGCTGAAGCGTTGAAGAGTGGCAGGGTGGGCTAATCTGAGCGCTGTTTGGCAGGCCGCTACAGGCTCCAGGCCACAGGCTACAGCGCATACTTGAAGGCCTAAGTTTAGAAGTCACCACTAAGTTTCCGTGTCAGGCGGGTTCAGGCCCAACTGCCTGTCACCACCCACCACCGTCGATCGAGTCGTGGACCGTAACACCCGCGTGGATAGATGCTGCTACGGTCGCACGCATCGCACATCATCATGAGATAACGCGGAACCTGTTAAAGACTTGGCCATGGCCATCTTGAACATCCTTCAAGATCGGTCTGGAATTTGCGAGTTGACCAAGGGTACAGCACCACTACACATTAGGTGCTGAGTGGCGAAAGGTTCATCTCAAATTAAGCATGTTCCTGGGTCTGTATTAGCGGAAGCCTAGCTTAGGTAGAAGATGAAGCGAGGGACAAAATGAGCCATGCTGCTGCTGCTGCTGCCGGCATTGGATTGATCGTCGGGCTGGCATTGGCATCTGGGTTGGCTGTACCTTGCATAACAGTCAGGGGGGGCTGAGTTCCCTGAGCATTAGCCAAGCTCCATCTCGGTGCTTGGCTCCAACTTCCCACCCACGATCTGCCCTGCTCGCCGACAGGAGTGGACAGGAGTGGACAGGAGTGGGCAAGATGGAGCACGTCTTGAAGCTGTTATTTGATAAAGCACCAGACGCACCCATCGGCCTTCGCGCTGCCTGCGCATCCCTTTTCCGGTTTCATCACTCTTTCTTCTATCTAATAATATAGTCATTCATTCTTTTGAAGAGCTCTGGGAATAGCATCATATTATATCTTTTACCTACATAGCCTAGGAAAGAAAGACACCTCCGTTCGTTCCAAACATCCACACTCCCTTTAATATCCCACCAACCGACAATATGTACGCCCCGTCTGTCTTCACTACCTTCTTCTTCGCCCTCGCGGCGGCTCAGCGCCCGGCCGCCGTCCAGCGCGAGGCCTTCGACGCCAAGTGCACAAAGGCCCTCAACGCCGTCCTCCCCATCTACGCCCTGGTGCCCACGCCGCCGCCCGCTCTGGAATCCGTCCCCATGCCCACCAACCCGTGCGACGCCCCGACCTTCAAGAACGACAAGAACAACACCCTCTCCTCCCAGTACGTCTCCTACACCAACAAGGTCAGCGTCTGGTACAAGTCGCACAGCTCCGAGATCCTCGCCGCCCTCAGCCAGTGCCCGGACCTCGTGAGCGTCGCCGCCGAGGGCCCCTTCTGCTCTACCACCAGCACCACCTCCACCTCCTCGTCCATCGTCACCCCCAAGCCGTCGCCCACGCTCGCCCCCACCACCGCCCCCAAGGCTCCCGTGGCCCCTGGCAAGGGCAACCCCGAATCCGGAGACTCGGCCTTCAACGCCGCCTCCCAGCCTTCCGACAAGCCCGAGACGAGTGACGCCCGTCACACTTCGACAGTCGTCGGCATGGCGATTGCCGCCGCCAGCTTCTTGGGCGCCGTGGTCGTCCTGTAGAAGCCTGCTTGCGACGTTTTTGATACACAACTATACTTCTTCTGGATTAGGTCGGCATTTTAGTAGCGATGCGCGCGCGATCCGTGTTAATTATTTTTCTCTTTGATGATACCCCAGCAAGGGCGGAGCTCGGCAGGATAGAAAGGAAAACGATGGCTTTGGAGTCCCGGCCAACATATACATATACACGAGTTATCTACGCCCCCAACCTCCGTCTCAATTATCTGCCAGTGGGCGCTATGCCATGCTCGACTGGATGCAGTATTTACATCTCACATCGTACTGCCAGGTCACATGATTGTCTCACTTTCGCCATGTGCATTGGAACCTGTCTTGCTTCCTCATGATGAATATTGACCCATTGCCAATTGCGTTAGTCGGAGCATCGATTGATGATCTCGGGTTTGTACGACGGCACGGCAAGGGATGGAAGAAATGAAACTAACCCCACCGCGCTGGTTCTCCTAGCGCGCCGTTTTAGCATGATGGCATGCGGTGAGGTTGAGTTTGGCTGCCTGGCGGCGGCGGCTTCTACTTGGTTGTGCAAGTTTCCACTGGCTGGCAAGGGTCACTCACGACTTGAGTCATTGCTGGCTAAACGACCCCTTGCTTGGTGGCAGCTCAGTTCTAACAGCTATTTCTTTTCGCCTTCCTTCCGACCAAGACCTCTCTAATTTTGAGTCCTTCTCGTCAAACCGAGTACTTAAGCTACCCCACTAGTCTAGAAAATGGATCACCAGCAGCCGCCATCCACCGTATCCCAGCTCATCGCCGAGGCCGTAGTTCCGGCTTCGACAACCACCCCCGTGCCTGGGATCACGCCCAAGCCGCCCCCGGCCGTAAGGCCACCACCCCCCGGCCATGTCACCATTGAAATGGCTACTGACGCCAACGACGCCCTAGTCACGCGCCTGGCCGGCATCGTGAACCAAGTCTACTTTGATACCGAGAAGGACCTCTTCGTCGAAGGAACCCAGCGCACCAACGAACAAGAAGTGCGGAGCATCATCCAGGCCGGCGAGCTGGCTGTCGCCTACGCCGACCCTTCTCCGGTACACCAGCCCGCTCCGCCGCCGTCGTCGTCACCGCAGCGCGAGGCCATGGGCTGTATCCGCATCAAGCGCCTCTCGGAGGACGTGGGCGAGCTGGGCATGATGGCGATCGCACCCTCGCACCAGGGCGGCGGCATGGGCTCGACGCTGGTCCGTTTCGCCGAGGGGCACGTCAAGGCGACGTTGAGACTATCCGTCGCGCGTCTAGAGTTGCTAGTGCCCTCGGGCTTCCACCACGCCTTCAAGGCCCGGCTGCAAAGCTGGTACGAGAAGATGGGTTATCGGGTCGTCAAGCTTGGAGTCTTCGAAGACGACTACCCCGAGATCGCGAAGTTACTCCGTGGGCCTACCGAGTACCGTATTTTTGAGAAAACGCTCGTGCCGTGATTCCCGGTGCGATCACGATCAAGGCCATACAAGCCAAACGAAATTGAACCACAGAGAAATACCACATTCGGTTGAAGTCCATAGTCTACCAAGTAACATCCAAAATATCACGTGATCACCTGAGGATATTCCAACCCAAGGGCCAATTGCTACCTACATAAAGCAAAGACACCAAAAAGCTCCATCAAATTGCCATGTCTCAGCACGCTGCGACAATTATCCACTTGAAGTCAAGGGGGTCTCGGTGATAGGGTCGGGATAGGGCTTTGACCTGAATTCGCGGCCTGCTTTTGCCTCGAAGAAGAAAAGTGTGCATGGTTAACGAGCAAAAGCGGTCACAATTGGACCCTCTCTAATCGGTAGCCCATCTACAAGTTGGCTGTCATACGAAAAGTGATTCCCAAAGAAGGGCTGTAGGGCAGTGATGATTGCCAACAGTCAGCTTTCGTTCTCTTGAGAGAGCATTGTGATTTCACTGCACCAAGAAGACCTGCGGTTGAACTAGATACCCCGGAATCTGAAAATCTGCGATGGCTTGCAGCCATGTCTGACCCAGCATGTCTTACTATCCATCAGAAACTCCGATGCAGAACCAGCCACCTTCGTGTCCTACTATGTCGCAACTATCCTGTGTAGAACTTGTTCCTCTTAAAGTGGTCCAGTCATAATAGCTTTGTAATAGCTTCTCGGCCTATGGGTATCAAAAACCTACCCTGTGTATTTTCTGTCAGCTTGATTATCTGATATTTTGAAGCACCGACTATTCTGTCCCAGAGCCAACTCGGAGGCAACAGTCCGAATTCGAGCCCTTGGTAAAGACCCTTGAAATCGCAATATTTAAGCATCATGGAACCGTCAGACATGCTGCTTTCCAGCGACTTGGGAGCTAATATTAAGAGCGAGATTGCTGGGCTCTGTCGTATCGAGCTTGGCGAAATCGAGGATGTCTACCCCTGCACCCCTATTCAGGCTGCGTTGTTGACCCAGCCCAACGAGCAAGCACACAAAACCGTGGTCGTCTTCTCCATCGCGCCGTCCATTGACAAGGACAAACTCTGCATGTCGATCAGTCAGGTCGTAGCCGCGACCCCTATCTTGCGGACTCGCATCATCGACTGTCAGCTTGGTCGCGTCCAAGTGGTGGTGCGGTCCACTTTCCAGGTTCAGCGGTCTCCAAAGACTTTGCGGCAGTTTCTGCCCCGGGAGAAATCCACGGCTATGCCGCTTGGGGCGACTTTGATTCGGGCTACTCTTGTGGAGGATAAGTTGGTGTTCACCATACACCATGCACTAACCGATCATCCAACACGGGAAGCATTTTTCGGGGACATTGCTTGTGTTTACACTAAAGCACAAGTGAAGCGGCGAGGGACTTACAAGCCCTTCGTGGAGCACTGTTTGTCTATGGATGACGACGACGCCCGATCGTTTTGGGCGTCCAGGTTCAGCGGTCAGCCGGTGACCTTTCCCTTAACCAAGCCCGGATATCGCGCCGATGCCGCTGCCAAGATTAGAAGGTCCTTCTTTGTGACCCCTTTCACCTATGGAGTGGATATCACTCACGTTCCGTCGTACATCGAAGTCGCCTTGGCTTTAACGCTGGCATCGTACACGAAGGCGGACAGCGTGGCCTTCGGCTACAACCTATCCGGGCGCAGCTGTGCAAAGGGCAGGCTTCAATCCACCATGGGCCCGATGGCCACGCTGTTTCCAGTTCAGGTCAACTTGAAGCCTATGTCCACATTGCGAGATCTCCTGAAAGAGCGATCCCGCGAGTTTCATGAGGCTATCAAGAGCCCGTCGCTGCAGTACGGCTTGCCGAGGATACGCACCGCCAGCGAAGCCGCTAGGGCTGCATCCCAGTTCAATACCCTCCTTACTGTGTGCTCTCCAGCAGACGAGCCATCGTACGCTGCGGTTTTACGCCCCGACGGGGAGTTTAAGCCTCATGGGCTATACTGCCTTGCTCTAGTCTGCTTCTTCAAAAAAGATAGTATCTCGGTCGAGGCCGTCTTCGACAGCTCGGTGATATACGACGAACAGATGCACCGTATCTTACAGCAGTTTGAGCATGTTTTGGGCACCATTATGCAGCTACCACTGGATACGGAGATGGAGCAAATCAATATGATCAATGATCACGATCTAAAGTCTATGATGGCATGGAATTTGGACATGCCCGAATCGTTGGACATTTGCCTTCACGACCAGATCGATAAAATTGCCCTGCAGCAACCTGCGGCCATGGCAGTGGACGGTCCAGACGGCACACTGACGTATGAGCAGTTGCGGAAACATTCATCGTCATTGGCTCTTGAACTCCAGTCCAGGGGAGTCGGGGCAGAGACATCGGTGGCACTGATACTCGAGAAGTCTATCTGGGCCACCGTGTCGCAGATGGCCGTGTTGAAGGCGGGCGGCACGTGTGTGCCGATTGATGCCGGCTACCCACTAGCCCAGAAGCAAGCCATCATCACCAGGTGCCACACCAAGCTGATCATAACCTCGGGAGGGTTGGCATCATCTCTAGGTGACATTTCGACGGACGTCTTGGCCGTTGACGCGAAGTCGATCTCGAGCCTACGCCCGATTGATCGTACACTCCAACATGTCTCTTCCCAACAGGCAGCCTACATATTGTTTACCAGCGGTAGTACGGGCGCTCCGAAAGGCGTCGTCCTGGAGCATCATAGTCTGGTCACGTCTTTGACAGCGGTCGGCCGGCGACTCGGCTGGACCCGCGATATACGCATGCTCCAATTTGCCAGCTACGTGTGGGGGGCAAGTATTGTCGAGTCTCTCGGAACTTTGCTATTTGGGGGCACCGTCTGCGTGCCGTCTGAGGAAGAGCGGCGGTCCGGTCTTGTCGAGGTCATCAGGTCCAAGAGCGTCCAATGTGCCCTTCTCACGCCGACTGTCATGCGCCTCCTGTCCCCCAAAGACACTCCGAGTCTCCGAATCTTGATGTCCGGAGGCGAGTCCGTTGATCCCGAGGCCATCCGGACCTGGTCGAACAAAGTCCGCTTCTTTAACGCGTGGGGGCAGAGCGAAACGGCCGTCGTTAGCACCATGGCCGAACTATGTCCGACTTCGCCTTGGCTGGAAACCATTGGAACTCCCATTGGTTGTGCTCTGTGGGTCGTGGACGAGAAAGATGCCGACAGGCTCGTTCCGGTCGGGACCGTGGGTGAGATACTGGTCGAGGGCACGGCCGTGGCACGCGGCTACCTCAACGACAAGGAAAAGACTGCATCGTCCTTCATCGACGCGCCTTCATGGGCACCAAGCCGAAGTATGGGCCGGCGCATGTTTCGCACCGGGGCTATGGGCAAGTTCTGCCCCGACGGCAGCATCCTCTACGTCGGCCGGAGCGACAGCCAGGTCAAGATCTCGGGGCAGCGCTTCGAGCTAGAAGAAGTAGAAAAGGCCCTATGCTCGTACCCCCTTGTCCAGGCCGCCTTTTCCACGGTCCAGCTCGATAGTGCCGGCGAGAAACAACTAGTGGCTGTGCTCGGTTTCAAAGACGCTCTGCTCCCAAGCAAAACCGCATTAGCTAGGTTCGCTCCAGGCCACCAGTCGTTTGCAGAGCAACATATTTGCAAAATCCGGGATCATTTGGCGTCCAGGATACCGTCCTATATGGTCCCGGCTATATGGCATGCAGTAGAGGCGCTACCCCGGACCCCTTCATGCAAACTCGACCGACAATCCATCATAAAGTGGCTCAGTCAACAGGAAGTGGCGTCCACGACAGCATCACAGGTCAATGGTGCGAGTAAAGACGAATTTACAATGCCTCTATAGAATCTCATCACCGACTTTGAGCAGACTGTGGGGATCATAGTTGCGACTCCTGGTGGAGGCATTTTCTCCAGCCGAACCGCCACTGGCAGCCATGACAACAAGAATAAAACGGATGAAACAGCTCATGCTGATATATGACGGAGAGTTATATGCGATCACGACGATTCTATCACATATGTGTGGCGTACCACTCAGCTTTCTGTTGATGGTGTTATTAACATAACGGGATTCCCGTAGCATAGCTAAGATTATAATGGGGCCGACTTCGGCAAATAGGTTTTGCCCCAATACCAGTACAGTAGATGGATTTGGCTGCGGCATATGCTGTAATGATAGACTAGCTCCCGGCTTGGCTTCACCACATCATCTTCAGCCCATTCAGTCCATGTCTCAGTCGGAGCTTTCTCATGCAGGCTGCAGAGTCTTAGCGAGCCGTGTTGTCGATCGGACACTCGGTTAACCAGACCCAGTTAGATCTTTTGTGACTGAGACACGGGGCCATGCTAGATATGAGAGCGGCATGCAGTAGAACGATGAGGAAATGACCAGCATGGATGAAACATGACGCCGATAGATCATAACGATCGGCATCCGTGTACGGGGTACACGACCAAGGAGGGCGGCTAGCCCACCTTCCCGTCGACCTGGAGCAACAGTCAAAGCCCAGCCTGCAAACTCAAGCGCCCCCTCGCTCTCAGAGGTGCAAAACAAACCTACCCCTCACGAAGATACCTTCGAAGATGAAGTGACGGTTGGATCCTCGGGAACCATGACGATAGTGAAGCATGCAGCCATCAAGGCCAGCAAGTTCGCTGCAGTCCCCAAGTCACTGCAAAGATCTGTGGCCGAGACCAAGGTGGAATACCGCCGGCTCGGGAAAAGCGGTTTACGCGTTTCTAACCCCATACTCGGAGGTCTGCAGATAGGCAGCCCCGACTGGCTGCCATGGGTGTTGAGCGAGCACAAGGTACTTACTTGATTTCCATCCGTATCTGTCAAAATGTTGACCGATGCTATTATGAACCTCTACGACCAAAGGCCCTTCCGCTACTAAAAGCTGCGTACGATCGCGGGGTCAATACGGTAAGCACTTCTGAACACTGTTTTTATCATATCTGGCGCGGGCTCCCATCAGACTAACCTTGGCGTCTCGGCGAACAGTGGGATACGGCCAACGTCTATTCCAATGGAGAGTCAGAGAGGATCATCGGAAAGGCGCTTCGAAAATACAGCATACCGCGGAGCAAGGTGGTCCTGCTGACCAAATGCTGCCGGGTCGTCTGCGACGCCGAGGACTTCGACGTAGGCAGCGGCGTGGCCGTGCACAGCGCCGAGGCGGCCAAGAGCAAAGACTATATGAATGCCTGCGGTGAGACAGCCTGTCTATCACAATTACTATCCCAGCGGATATGCCATGTGTCGGAAGGTTGGCTGACAGCTGCGACAGGACTCTCAAGAAGTGCCATTTTGAACGCAGTCGGGGCATCGCTGGAGCGTCTAGGGACGACGTACATTGACCTGCTCCAGATTCACCGGTTCGATGAGCATGTCCCCCCCGAGGAGACCATGCAAGCTCTCGACTGCCTCGTCAAGGCCGGCAAGGTGAGGTACCTCGGAGCCAGTTCCATGTGGACGTACCAGCTGGCTCTGCTGCAACAGGCGGCGGACAAGTACGGCTACACCAAGTTCGTCTCGATGCAAAATCACTACAATGTCCTCTATCGCGAGGAAGAGCGCGAGATGAACCGGTACTGTGACGAGACCGGTGTGGGTCTGATTCCGGTAAGTCTTTCCACCCGAGAGCAGTGAGACAGAGAGAGAGAGAGAGAGAGAGAGAGATGCGCACTTTTCTGACATGAGCATTATTTTGCAGTGGGCCCCTTTAGCCTCGGGTCAGCTCGCACGCCCCTGGCATCAGAATGGTACGAGCGTGAGGTCGACAGTCAACAAAAACGGCGAGCTGTACCATGACGAAGACACCTCGGCGTCGCAGGCCATCGTGGGGCGCGTGGAGGAAATTGCCCAGCGCCGAGGGTGGCCCATGAGCCACGTCGCCCTGGCCTGGCTGAACTGTCGGGTAGTGGCCCCCATCGTAGGGTTCAGCTCGATCGAGCGTCTAGATGAAATCCTGCTGGCACGTGGAAAGCGTCTGACGTCCGAGGAGGAGGCATATCTCGATGAGCCATATCGGCCTCGTTGGGTCCAGGGACATTCATAGCTCATTCAGTTCCAACCACTTATCTTGTAATGGAAGTCAATTCTTTCGGATACTGCATACAATTCGATTAGATGGAAGAAGACATGCTATTGAATTGTTGGTCGATTAGGCATTATTAGTATGCGCTTTAACATCAGGGTTATAGGGCTCTCCCTAGCCAATTCGGCTGATGTGTACTCTTCATATTGGAATTACTTGAATGGTACAGTCATATCTTGATACCGATGTATTACTTTTGATTTTAGAATCTGTTCGTGATATCACAGCCACTACAGTAATGTCAAAAGGGTAAATCTGTCCCTGGTTTTCCCAGCACGCAATTTGTACCCCCGCACATCGCCATAGCTTCAAACGCCAGGACGTCTCCGCAAAGGGGGGTTCCTATCAGTTCAGTTCAGTATCTCATCACGCAATTCGGGGTAACCATGGCCGAATCAAGGGAATGTCCCTGCCATGGCCGATATGCCGTGTCAACTTCCGCAAATGGATGGATGGTTGCGAGATAACAACCGAAGACGATGGTGCCATAGCGAGGGCTCGCGTAGATAGCATGATACCTTCTTCCATGTTTGCATAAAGCTGCATCCCCTAGGTACTTTCCTTCCCATGGACTGTTTAAGTAGAGCGCCGCATCCCTCATCAGTACTTGTAGTAGAGCCAGAAACATAAGCAATATCCCCTCTATTTCCACAGGAGACGCGCAACAATGTCTGTCCCACCGATCCAGGCTGGCCTACCCGCTGCCGTAGATGCCGGATTCACCGGCAAAGTGCCCGACGTTCACTCAAGCCAGCACTCGGACTCAGAGGTAGAAGAACCCTACGGCCCCAATCCTTTCAGTGATCCGGAAATGGCGGCCCATTGGAAGCAGGCTTATGAGAACTCTCAGTATGAATGCCGCCATGTATTTGACCCGAAAGCGAGCTGGACGGCGCAAGAAGAGAGGGCCGTCATCCGAAAAGTGGATTGGCGCGTCTGTCTGTGGGCAGTACGATTTCACAAATCCCTCTCATGAAAAACAATCATTGACTTACCACCTGTGTATCAGTGCGTCATGTTCTTCGGTCTGCAAGTTGATCGAGGGAACTTGGTTCAGGCTGTGTCAGACAACATGCTGGACGACCTCAATCTCACCACAAATGGTAGGCTATATATACATATACATACATATATATATATGTTTCTCGTCTTTCTTTACTAATATCATGTTAGACTACAACTACGGAAACACGGTCTTCCTACTTTCGTTCCTGCTTGCCGAGCTACCCTCGCAGCTGGTGTCCAAGAAGATCGGACCCGACCGCTGGATCCCCATGCAGATCTGCCTCTGGTCCATTGTTGCCTGTTCCCAATGCGCCTTGAACGGGAGAGGAAATTTCTTGGCCACTCGAGCTCTGCTAGGACTTCTCGAGGTGCGTTGGATGACAATCTGACCGGATCGGTCTCCCAGATTATGTCTGAGCTAAGAGCGATGGTAAATACACAGGGCGGATTCATACCCGATGTGGTTCTTTGGTTGAGCTACTTCTACACTTCGAGAGAGCTACCCATCAGGCTTAGGTATAGACTCCACCCAGGACGAGAACATGTTGGAGAGAATTGATGTTGACGCGGAGGGCAGCTACTTTTGGACGACCTTGTCAGTCACGGGCATTCTGACCTCTCTGCTTGCTTTTGCACTCTTACGCATGCGTGGTGTCATGGGTTGGAGCGGCTGGTGAGACTATTCCAGCATTCTGATTTGTCATTTCTCCAAATGACGATGGGTGTCCTTCTGGTGGCCCATCACTGACACTGACGGTGGATCCTGCATAGGCGTTGGCTGTTCCTCATAGAAGGCCTGATTACACTTCTTGTGAGATCCATGGGCCATTATGTTTAGGACTCTGTTACTGAAGCTCGTTGCCAGGTCGGCATAGCGTCCTTCTTTATGATGCCCGCCTCCGCGGTACAGACCAAGACCTGGTTCCGGCCCCAAGGGTGGTTCACCGACCGCGAGGTCACCATCGTCGTAAACCGCGTCCTGCGCGACGACCCATCCAAGGGTGACATGCACAACCGTCAGGCCATCACGCCCAAGCGCCTCTGGAGCTCCCTGTGTGACTACGATCTGTGGCCGCTGTATATCCTGGGGCTGGTCGTCTACATTCCCCAGAGCCCGGCGTTGAAATACATCACGTTGCTACTCAAGTCGACGGGCTTCAACACATTCGACACCAACCTCCTCACCATTCCGGCTGTAAGTCAAGATAAAATGAAGCGTTTGCACGGAAAGGGGTATCTATCTAAGGGATTCGTTCTAAAGCTCTAAAGCTAATTGTTGGACCAAAATCAAAACAAACAGAATGTCGCTCACATAGTCACACTTCTGCTGCTGACGCGACTGGCCGACTACGTCAATGAGCGGAGCCTGGTCTCTTCCATCCAAGCTTGGTGGACCTTGCCCTGCGTTATCGCACTGCGGTGGTGGCCTGGTCTCATTAAAGACGTATGGGGGACGTACGCCATCCTCACAACCCTCTTATCCTATCCGTATTGCCGTAAGTGACCCTTTCCCATGAAGAATGGAGAGTATTGGCTGACCGAGTTTAGATGCCATCCTGGTTGCATGGACCTCGAGAAACTCGAATAATGTGGGAACCCGGTCCGTGTCTGCGGCGGTCTACAATGTGCGTGGTCCCCTGTCTGCTTGCGGCGCTACCAGTGATACTTCGATTTGTACTTGTTTTTGCAGTCTGTGCTGGATTATTAATACACCCCTCTTTTAGATGGCAGTCCAACTGGGCAACATCGTCGGAAACTTCATTTACAGGGACGATGACAAGCCCATATATCGGCGTGGCAACGGTGCCCTCGTCGCCATCAACATCATGGCCGTCTTCCTGTTCTTCGCGACCAAGGCATATTACATGTGGAGGAACAAGCAGCGCGAGACAATCTGGAAGGCCATGACGGAGGAGGAGAGGAGAGCTTACACAAGGAACACAAGACTCCAGGGTAGTCGACGGCTCGACTTTCGGTTTGCGCACTGAGAGCTTCCTGGGGAAATTCAAGGCCGAGAAGCTCGACATGATAAGACGGAGCGTACCGTGGCACGAGAAAGTCGGCATTTCCTTGGGGCTTGTATGGCCTGTAGGGAGTGGGTTCGCATATAATGTGTATCGTCTCGTCTGCTTATACTTTATTCATGGCTGACAGGCAATCCTTGGCAAGCTTGCGGAGGAGGACTGTGTTGATTCCCGTCGATCTTCCTACTTGGGTATCTCCAACAGTCATCCATGGGCTCGTGTTGCACACCTTGGTCTCGGGAATGTAGGTCCAGGCAAGACAGGGGCCCCACTTTTTATGGCACTTGGCCTGGCAGGCCTCGATGCTGTCGGCCTTGCCGCTTGTCGTGTACTCGTCCAGTCCTCCGACATGATCCCAGTCCTGTATGATGGGCTGCTTCTCGAGTTGCTGTATCGTAGGGGCCCCTTTAAGGCGCCAGGTGTCGAGCCAGCGGGGCGGGGTGGTGGTCTTGACGAACAAGTCGTGGACCGACATCATGGCCTCGGGATCCTTGATGTGGTGGAACGAGATGATGGGGTCGCAGAGGCGATCGTAGCGGATCTTGGTGCTGACGGGCGGCTCTCCGTTGAAGAAGCGGCTGTAGCCTTCGATGAGGTAGAGGCCGGTCTTGTGGAAGGTTTTGGTCACGAGGTTGTCGCCCAGCGAGGCGGTGAGCGATCTCACATAGGCCCACTCCACCACGTCGGGATGGCCGCCAAACAGCTGAGCCAGCGCCGGGCGAGAGACGACGATGGCGGAACCACCGTGGGCAAAGCGACCGTTCCAGGCGCCGACGGCGTTGCCCACATACTGGGCTTTCCGGGAGTCGAGATGGCCAAGAAACTGTTCAAGGGAGGGGCGGACAAGATAGGTATCGTCATCCACCAGGATATACCACTTGACGTTGGGAAAGCGAGTCCAGGCCAGTTCCAGGCTCGGAATGAACTGATGCAAAGTCAGCCTCTCTGGTCTTGATGTGAGTCGATCAGTTGATTTACCTTGATGGTGTCCATTTCCCAGCCAGAGTCCTTGGCGACCCCCTCGGCGATGGTGTTGTACTCATGCTTCAATGCACCCTCGAGCATGGTGTACTTTTCGATGCGGGGGTAGCGCTTCTGGGCCTCGAAGTTGAGGTGTTGCTGGACTCTGTGCATGGTCATGTTGGCGACATTGTGGACGACGACGGGCTCAGCCTTGGCATCGACCATTTTCAGATCGTCCGTGTCAAAATCGGCGACAAAGAGAAAATTGTTGAAGTCCTGGCCGCGCTGCAGCAGATCCAGCCAGCCGCGCAGGCGATGGCGGGTTGCATAGCCCGACTTGACGACCAGGGCGACATCGTTGACCAAGTCGACGGGATAAGGCACGGGGGTGGCATAGATTTGCTTGGTGGTGAGGGTGGGATCAATGATGCTGCTGAGGTTGAAGCGCGCCCAAAGACGAAGGCCGTGATCGTTGGGCAAGAGGATCCATAAAAGCAAGACGACAATGGGCAGGACCACGGCAAGCTGGCGCGCGACTCGGATGCCCAGCCGAAAGAGGCCCGGCGGGAGCATCATGTCGCGTAGGTGACTGACTGGTTGACTTGTTGTTCGTTGTCTTGATTGCCGAGTGCTGGGCTGGGCTGAACTGAGCTGAGCTGATCAAGTCCAATACTTGTCTTTTGTGTCGCTCAACCGCGCAATCGCTCAGGTCCAAGTGCAGTCAGTCAGTCAGTGGTGGAAGCAATCGCGACTTGAATGTGACAGCATGACGAAACTGGGCATTTGCCAATTTATTATTTTACCAAGTCCAAGTCCGAGTGCAGGTGCAGCATTGCAGCATTGCAGCAGTGCAACCAGGCAGTGAGTGGTAGCCTAGTAGGGGCAGACAGCGGGGGGGCGGAGGAGGAAAAAGAAGGAGATGCAGCCAACAAGATGAAACGACGTTGCACACACCATGAGAGGGAGAATGAATGGGGATATGGTGGAGTCTCGTTTGATTGTCTCTGGTGGTTGAATGCCGACTTGGATGTGGTGTTCGTGTATTTCATCATCCGTGCTCTTGACTTGGTGGTGCTATCAATAGGTCGAGGGTCACCATGCCAGCATGCTGTGGTGTGCTGTTTGCCCAACTGGGTGCTAACGAGAGTGCTGTGTCCACTGCTGTGTCCAGCCCATGTCCCCTGTCGGTTGCACTAGACCACTAGAACAAACACCCCCCAAGCCTGCTGTCCATGGCTTGCCTTGGCTGAGCCTTGGCTGCTTGGGGTTTCAGTGGGGATTCGAGGCGTATCAAGCCCAGCCCATGGTGATCAATTGCCTAGTGAATCCAGGCCATTGTCATTCGGGTTACACAATCGAGTACCAGGTGTATAACCCGAAGACAATTGAAATCAACGCGTTTGCTGATGATGGCGACGAGGGCGATGATGCCGAGGGCCGGCTGTACATTGATGTAAAAGCACAATTGATAGTTGAGGCAAGTGGTGAGGCGAGGAGGATATCTCAGGTGGTGCTTCCATTGCTTTGCTGTCGCTCTTCCTGCTCGGGTCCATTCTCATAGGCCATCGTTAGGGCCCCAAGTCCCCCTACTTTCAAGACTAGCAGCCTAGCCTGGTTGCCCTGCATCAGAACCCCATCAGCCCCGACCGACAACGTTGAAATTCCGCCAGTCCATCCATCACCGGTCTGTCACCGCTTCCAATTCCAACGTGAAGCTACCGGCGCAACACCAACGGTCGGTTACTCGTACTGCCCAGGTACAATATACCGAGTACATCACTTGCGCAGTCCCTCCTGAGCTTCACAAACGCATACCTCAATCTAGGGGCGATTGGAATTGAGTCCTTCCTTGCCTTTTTTTATCCAGTTCTTTTTCTGGATATTACCTCAGCAAAGAGCTGTACATATGTATACGGATGTACGTCATAGTCGGTCCGAGCCTTGAGCCCACAAACTGCCAGTTCCCCTGTCCTCCCCTGCTGTCGACCAAGCTTTTTCTTTTCCTCCTTGAACACTTGGCCAGGACTGGCCAGTACCCAGTACGACTGGCGGACTGGTGCAAATGGCACCGAGGCACCTTCAATTGTAGGGACGTGCGATGCTGGCAAGGGTCGTGTCAGCCTATCGATGGTGCAACATGTTAATATTGATATCAACTAAATTTGACCATTGAGTGCATGATACTCCATGGGTAGGTACATTGTTAACTAACGTAAGAAAGAGGCCTCTTCGAATACAACATTATATTAACCTTGGATCTTTGGACTCAATTGCCCTGTATGCTATCTCACCAGCTGACTGACGACATTCAAGAACCAGCCTGTCAGCCTCCAGAGTCCATCGCCGATAATCATGATCAACACCCACTAAACCCAGCTCTCCCCACCCGATCAGCATACGCGCGGCACACGCGCAACCAACGTAGCCCGGCTGCAAATCTGTATCTGTATTAAGCTTTCCCCAAGTTGCCTTCTTCTCCTTTTCCCTCATCTCCGCCTCAGATCAAGATCAAATCCCAATCGTAAAGTTGGTGAAGCGGAACTCCTGGGGCCCCACGTAGTAGACGTCGTTGTCGAACGGGTTGGGCTCGTCGTTGAGGTCCACCCGCACCTGCGACCCGGGGATCACGTACGTTCCGGTGTAGTACCGGAACGCCGCCACGTCGTTGTACTCGACCTTGAAGTACGCGTCCGCCGCCGCCGTCCCGTTGGCCGGCGCCTGCGAGAACGTCCACTTGGCCGCCTCCACCACCTGGCCCGCCGCGTCCTTGCACTTGCCGTCGTACACCAGCGCCAGCCACGTCGCCCCCGAGAACCCGGCATCGTTGTACGCCGTGCACGTCAGCACCGGCGAGTCGGGCGCCGGCGCGGCGATCTTGAAGCTGTAGCTGGACGGCGGGACGTGCATATTAGTAAAGTGTATGCAGGTTCCCTTTTTTCTTTTTCTTTTTCTTTTCTTCTTTCACCATGACCGAGGTTGCTACGATATGAATCCCGAATAGTAGATAAGGAGAAATCGAGAATGATCCTTGAGAACTCACCTCGTGTAGCCGGTGTTGTGCCCCTTTCTGGCCGAAAACTCGGTCACGGGCCAGTAGAGATCACTTCCCTCTCTGGACGCCAACGGGGCGGCGCCGGCCAAAGAGAGAAGGCCGGTGGCGAATGCGAGGACCTTGCTAACCATGTTGACGGTTTTTGCGTTTCGTGGTGATGATAATTTTTAAAGGGTTGTTTTGTTTTGTTGCTTGATGAAGGGCCTTCGGCTTGTGGTAGTAGCTTGTGGCTCGTTTACTGGAATGCTGAGGGAAAGACAGGTTCATCTTATAGTAAAAGCAAGACGCCGTGCTATCACCGAATTGGGCCGGATATACCTAGGTGAGTCATGCAAGGGCATAGGGGTATAGTGAGATATAGAACACGAGCTGCGTGGCTGCTTACTACAAGCCAAGCCGCAATACGAGGGCCGGAGCTGAGAATCGACAACGCCCACTACGTAGCATTTCCCCCGCGTGCATCCTCAAGCTTACCGCTCGCCAGCGAATCACGTTGAAGTTCATCGACCCCAACCAACGGTATTCCCTTTCCAGTGGCCAGTCTTCATCTTGCCATGTCAGCTCACCAAATCGTGGTATGCCTAGCCAAGCACCGCTAAGAAAGCCCCGGGACTCTTCCCAGCCTCGTATTCCGCCGTAAGACATGTTATAGCCCAGGAATATTGACTTAGTCAGGACAAACGAGTGATACGAGGTAGTTAAGCGGCCGCCTATATACGCCGTATATCACCACCTTCAATTGATATTGCTTTCCCTTCCCTTTGGAATTGTATTCTCTTGGCCAGTCGACGTTTTGTGTTTGCGACCAGGGTAACGTTGCCTTTGAACATTCAGGGATAATACATAGCCACAAAGTTCAATGCTGTGATACTCTATTCGTTGTATACTCCCCGGTTGTACGCACTATGCTACCACCTCGCCATTATCATTATCATTATCATTTTTGTTGTCGTGCTCTTCAATCAGCGTACTCTCATTGGGCGGGAAGTGAGAAAACAGAAGAACCCCCATACCAATCATAGCAATACCCTTAAAGACAAATTAGGAGTCTCAGTGACTGCTCAAATCAAAAAAAGGGGCTGGGGAAATCCGAGCTTACCGCATTGCAGAAAAATGTCAGATACGACTTCCCAATCTCGGAAAGGGCGGCAAAGACAAAGCCAAACAGCCCCAGCGTAGTCAGACGGGCAATGTTCTCCACGAGCGTCACGGCGTTGAGGGCATCGGTCCTCTGTGACTTGGGACACATCTCGGTGATGACGCCCTTGGCCGCCGGGGCCGAGCCAGACCCAAAAGGTAGAATGAAGGCAGCTAAAGTTGGTCAGCCTGTGGTTGACCCCTGAGGTGGGACTTTTGGACTTCACTCACCCATATACACATGCCATCCTTGAGTGGCGAAAGCAGTCACGGCCGTCAATAGTCCGTCCACGACCAGACTCCATCTCAGGAAGAACAAGTCGAATTGGGAAGCCAACTTCTCGATTTGGGGGTCGGGTATCTCGGGAATCACCGGCTCCTCTTCCCCTTGACCGGCCGATGGTGCATCAAACTGACCTGGATCGGTGGGAATCTCGGGTGGCGTCTCCGGGTCTCTCTTGGCCATAATGTCCTTAACCGCGTGACGCGCAAACCACTCCCGGCCGGCCGCAATGATTCGTGGGAATAGCACAATCAGAAAGAAGGCACGCATCAGAGCATTTCCAGCCATTAGATACCCATTGTCAGCTTGTGTGAAGCCAAACTCGGCAGTGGCGTACATTTGGATCAGTATAGGCGCATAGCCCGTTGCCACCTGCTCTTGTTAGTTCTACCGTCCGTCACAGAGCTGAAACACCACAGTCAGCCACTTACAACACCCAGAAAGATACCGCAGCAGAGGAAGAAAACGCCGTAATGCTTTCTGGTTTGCCCGGTGTGGAGTTGCAACCGTTGAGGCGCCAACACTTTGAGAGGGGCGAGAAATCCCGAAATCCCCTTGGCGGTCGATTTCTTGCCGTCCGTCAACGACTCGGGCGATATGTAGGGCAAGGCCACGCGCGCGTAGACACTTGCACAGCAGAACAAGCAAAAGGCCGTGAGGAATGGGGCCTGAATGCCGTAGCGGTCACCGATCATGCCTCCCACTGTGGCTTGTTAGATCTCTTTGGTCTCGCCCAAAAACCAAACATTCAGGGGCTGGATTCACAACTTACCCCAGAGGCCAAGACTCATCCCTAGCATGATCATCCCTTGCAGTCTACCGAAGAGCGCAGTGCGCTGCAGAGGCGCCGCCACCTCCCCGGCGATGGTATTGACCACCAACATGTAGCCAGCTGGCCCGCCGAGGATGGTGACGACCTGTGTCGTCTGAATAATCATGATACCCGCTTCGCCGCCCGCCTGCACACCCAGTATCTGCAACAGGACACGAATGGCGGGTATGCTCGTCTGCAGCATCAAGGCCAGCCGGGGGCCGTACCGCTTCACCATCCAGCCCGATACGAACAGGTTCAGGGTGCCGCAAAAGGTGGTGCTCATGCCCAGGATGGAGAACTGGGTGGCGGTCCCGGCGGCGATCTCGTTCCGACTGCACCGGTCGCCGATCCCCTGGAAAGGTGGGTGCTTGCTGTAGAAGATATCACATTCCATGATGTGAAACATGTAGAACAGACTACATTACTGTTAATTACTGGACAGTCAAGATGGTGCATGGTGCAATTGCTTGCATGGCATAATTCAGTGGCAACCAGGCACATACGGGATCTGGGTCACGGAGAAGGACAGCGTGATCAGGAAGCCGGCGAAGACGACCCGGTTGGGCGTGCTCCAGATCCGCGACCATAGCTTGGACGCCGGGTTCTGCTTCTGCTTACTTTCCGGCAACAGCGGGGTCCGCTCGTCGGCAGCCGTCATGGTTTGGTGCTGGCAAAAGGGGTCGGGTCGCGGTGGGGGGAGGGGAAGGAGATGCAGAACATAGAGATTAATTAGGCACACGTAATGCGATCGACGCAACAAGTCGACAGGCCCGCGAGCTTGGCAGACCAAAGGGCGAGAAAAAAGATCTAGAAAAGTCAATTAAAACAAGAACTCGCTCACGGCAATCCAACAAAGTCGGGAATTGCCAATCGTTGGCTGGAGAAAAAACATGGATGAGCGGTGGGCCCTTATCCGTCTCTCCTTGGGCCGCCGGCCGGACAAGAGCCGACGAGGTTGGAGCTGCCATATTTTGCCTAGTCTACCAGCCTGGGCCCCCCCCTCTTTGCTGCGAGGGCGCGGCGAATGCGAGACTGGAGACTGTCGCCTCGGTTTGATGCCGAAGGGCGGTATCGGGGCGCACAGCCAGTTAGAAGCCGTATCGGCTTATCAGGAGAACAAGTCCATCCACGCCCGGCGCCCGGAGCTTGGCTGCTTGGAGCGGCTCCAATACTTGGGCGCTCGATGTTGCAGCAGGCTGGCAGGGTACTGAGCAGGGCGAACAATAGTGGAGAGTCAGTCACCCCTCATCTGCTCCCCAAGAACGGAGAACGGAGTATGCATTCTTGCGATGCCGATGGTGCATATGTATCATATGACCGGCATTGAACTCGAGGCTCCAAGGCTGGAAATTGTAAGCAAAGCATTGGCCGCGATAGCATTCGGCTCTCCATCTGCCCACAGTTGGTCCATATGTATCGAGTCGAGATGCTTCGTGAGCTGCAAGTGGGTGACTGACTGCATGCACATACGTAGTAGATTTGTGCCCCACTGGCATCAGATCCCTCTTTAACCCTTTGGCGAACTTTCTCCACGGCAATCGCGTCACGAACTTATGCATTTCACCGAGAACCTGGAAGAGTGGAAGGCAGCTCAATACAGTCTCTCCCACTCAAGAAGACAGGCTGGCATGGGTCCTGGTGTCAAGTATCTATTGCTGTCAGCATTTGTTTTGGACATGCCCAATGCGAATGAGGAGAGGAGATGATGACATGCGCGTTGCTTGATCAGCTATCGCCTATATCTCTCATTCGTCCCCGCCATGTCGGATGGTTCACATGGGTGGTAGATGATGCACTCATGCATCATGTCCTGCAGTTCGGCAGTGTCGGGCCAATCTGGAAAGCGGAAGCAGGAGAAAGGGCTGGCAGGCTGGCCTATTGCCTGTGGGCGTTGGCCCGCGGAGACAGTTACACAACGTGGGAGAAGCGCAGTAGACAGCCAGACGCTTGAGGTTGATCATCATTCGGGCGAGACATCAAAATACCTTGCAGCCAATAGAAGTCAATAACCATATGCGTCTTTTTCTTATAATGTCGATTTGCGGTGAGCAATTCGGTGCCGGCTAGCACAACAGCATTTGCACAGTTTACGAGAGACGAATGGTCAGATACTTGATACGTGTGTATATACATCCTTGCCGTGCAATCTGGACATCGACATCAGATAAGCTAAGATGACGAGTCTTAGAGTACTTAGAGTCTTAACCACCAACCACCCACCCCTAACCCGACGCCACGGATCCGTAAACTCGGTCGGTGAAGCGAGGCGAGGCAGGGAACATTGAAAGTAGGGTGTGTGTGGGCTCGCAGACTGGCAGACTGGCAGACTGGCAGACTGGCAAACTGGTAAAACTGGCACACTGGACGATCTGGACCGAATCCAGTTTGGCGCTGTGTGGGGGGAGACCAAAAGACGTTTGGGGGGTTCGGCTTTTCTAGACAACTTGAACCCCTCTACTGACCCCTCTGCCCCTCTAAAAAAGACCCTTCAGAAAGACCCTTCTCGCATCAGAGCCGGATCAGACCTAGCGGACCCAGGCTCAACTTGGTAAAAAGCAACGCACATCGTTGCCACATTGGCTGTAGCGAGTTTCAACAGGTTGAAATTAATAGCTCTCAGGGCAGATGTAGGGAAAAACAAACAGCCACATAACTACATGCAAGGTTACCATTGCACTGCACATACATAGCACGGCGACAAGACGCTCGCCGTATTATAGCTTCTGTTACGGCCACAGTGCATGATTGATGTACATATGTTACGATCGGCAAACACGCGGGACGGGTCAAGGTGAAGAGAAAGCAGGTATACGATATACGTCATAGCTGGACTCTTGGGGGAGCTTTCACTGCGCAATGTCGGCGTGTGCTTATGTATGGGCTGGCAACGCGAAGGATGGCCAGACGGCCGAGACAGTGACAGAACGTGACGTGGCCGCGCTGCCTTGCCGTCTCGTCAGCCGAGAGGTCGTTGAACGCCAGGACAAGGATAAGAGGAATGAAAAAGAAAAACGAGGTTACGTTACTGGACCTAGCACCTAGCAGGGCTGGACGCTGTACCCAAGTCATCCTTACCCTCACCGGTCGCCCGGGTCTGATCTGACGACGTGCTGACCTTCCCTCTTGGGATGAGAGATGAGCTGGGGGAGAGGCTTATGTACAACGGCAAGACGCATAAATCAGCACATCCGTGAGACGAGATGCAACAGTTCTTGCATGGAGCGGCCCGTCCACACGGATCACTCGCGTATACGATTCTGACATAGCAGATATTCGATTTACATGCAATCTGGAGCTGGGCTGCCAATCTGTAGAACTTGCTTCCAAATGTGCAGATCCCAGGCCAGGTAAGAGGCTTAGCTTAGCACTTTAGCACCTTAGGAGCATATATGCCTCCAGTCTGGACTTGATTGGCTTGGCATGCTTGAGTAAAGCCGGACGCAGAGAGGCCGAAATAGAAAATATGCCGCCATAGCCAGAGCAGAGGAAACTAGACAGCTAGGGTCGGTTCGGGTGGGATTAAGCTGCTAGACTGGTCTACTTGTCTGGATCTGCTCTAGGCATAGCCGAGACCGACCTGCCTCTCCACAGTCCAGACACGACGGGGCCGAGAGCCCGAGACTTGTTGACGCAAAGAACAGTGGCTGCCTATCCTCTCTCAACCGGGATTGGAGATACCACAAGTAGATGCGTGCATGCATGCACATAGCACAAAACGGAACGAAAGAAGTGCAATTCGATGTGTCAATAATAGCCTGCCCATGCAGCTTTGGCTAGACGTTGTCGTGGTTGAAATGTGACTGACCTGGAGACCTGACAGCAGGCAGGGCTGTGGCACTGGGCACGCGACCAAAAACAAAAACGCTACATGTACTTATTACTTATACGATAGGCGGACCCATCCGGCCATCCATACTTCAAAATTAGTACTGACTATTGGTACATTACTGTAGTAGTATGTCCAGCACGGCAACCAACCATCTCTACGCTTGTACCTGGCTTACTCGGAGATGGGGATGGAGATGCACTTTGATCAACCCCTCTGGTTTAGCCAATGCTAAGCTTTTTATTAGCCACGAGCTGGATGCTAAACGCAAGCAAGCAGACAATTGGACATCCCTCCCTAGACAAGAGATATCATGTCAAGAAGTAGTAGCCTGCTGCTAAGCGGATGGATCTGGGCAAGCTATTTGAGGTACAAGCTCGAGTTGGGCCGGAAGTTTTCCACATGGCATTTGAAGTTGGAGCCCAACCCGCCGACCTAGCTGACCTCAGAGTACTGCTGAGGGCCCTGGACGAGAGTCATTTCAACTAGATAAATCACTATCACTGCTGTATAGGTATTACGCAGGTGGTAATGCCATGTCTTTCGTGGACACATGGCCGGCTTTGCAGACGAAAAGACAGGATAGGACAGTCCACGTCTATCTGTCTGCCTATCTGTTTGTGCTGGCCCAGACGAGATCCAGAAGCCCGAGAAGGCTGCATCGCCCGCGTGAGGCGTGCGCCTTGATCTGGGGATGGTATCCATGTCTTGTCCTAGCAGTAGGTAGCCAAGTAACCTACGCGACACACACGATAGGCGGGGGTCCAAACGGCTGCTGTTAGGGCGAGGTTACCTGGACGAGCTGAAGAGGTTTAGTGCCGGAAAGCACATGCATTTCAGACGTTAAGCGCTGGCCTTTCGCACCTTTCGCACCTTTCGCGCTCATCAAAATGCCAGGGGGGCAACCTGGGCAGCTGGGGGCAGTCTTGGGAGGACCCTCAAGTTGCCTGTCTGGCTGCTCACCGCAACTTCATCTCCTCCTTTGCACATGTGCACATTTGGGCCGACATAGCCAGCAGCCAGCAAGGGCAAGGCAGTGAGTGTGCTACAAATAGGTACATGGGATTCTACGAAACACCGTTGCAGCAATGGAGGGGTGGAGGAGGCGGAAGGGGGGCAACAGACGGAAAAAAGAAAAGAAACTGCCTGGAAAAGCATCAGTTCGGGAAGTCCAAGATGCAGATCGGCCAATCAGTCGACGGAATTGTTGTCACTTGGTTTGCTGACAGTGTTCTGACTGACATATGGGATGACAACAAATACAAGTAGCTGTGCTTTGCTATGCTATGCAGACTTGAATCGTCAAGTCTGCCGCCGTCTGGTCTTTTGGTTCTTTTTGATCTTGGCCTTGGTCTTGATACCTACGACTAAATACAAATCATAAATCAGCAGAGGACGAAGCAACTACGGAACCCACGAACGCACTGGCGGCACCTTCCACTTCTTCGTCTTCGTCTTGTTGGCACCAGCACCAGCACCAGCACCAGCACCAAGACCAGATCTTGTCGTCTGGCACTTGTGATTGATTGTCCATCCAAAATCCCCCCTCACTTTCCTCCATCCATTCTCCCTCTCCACCACCATCAATCCCTCCCCTCTCGAATCCCACAAGAAAGGTGTAGATCCCTGGGTTGATTGTCACCTTGCATTACCATACATACTGCTTCCATCACCCTGCCCTGTACAGTCTATATACCTATGTAGGTTACTGTACCCGCCCACATTTACATTTCCAATCCAATCCATCGACATTGGTGATATGCGTCTGACAAACAACCGACTCGCGTCTTTGCCCATCTGACCCTCTTTCTCGACTTGTCTGCAAGAGAAGCCCCGTCAGCCTAGGGGCAGGAGCAGGAGCAGGAGCAGGGGCCAGCAAGGACCAGCAAGGACCAGCAAGGTTGATTGATTGGAATTTGCACCGACCCGACACCCGACACTTGACAGACCGACAGACGTCAATCACTCAACTCAACCCTCGACGCAGTCATTCACACCCGCATTCCTCGTTCGACGGATTGATCTTGGATCGGCCCTCATCTCGTCCATCCATCCTCTCGGGTCGCCGCCATTATTTTCACTTACTCTACTCCCTACTCACTTACTTATCAACTCGTGCATCCACTCTCACCATTCATCGTCATTCTCATCGTCATTCTCATCTTCGAATCCCCGTTCTTGCATCGCATCGCATCCTAACGCATCGCATCGCATCGCATCGTATCGCAATATATCGCAGCTGTCCCGCTTTACCCAGTCAAAATAATCTGCACGTAACAAACAAGCGCCCATACCATCGCGTAGTGCTGCGCATCACTTGGTCGCGACCCTCCCCGACAACACCTCCCCCCCATCAGCCCATCAGAACTATCCCCTCCCGCCCGGGACTAGTCAAACAGAATATTCCCCCAGTGGATCACCAACTCTTCTTTTGCGGGTATCACTGCCGCATCTTCCTTCAACGTCCCCTCCTGGCATTTGCGAATTCTCGGTCTTTTCCCGCCGTCTTCTCCAGCCCGCCCGTTACCTAAGGTATACTTGATAGCACCAGTCTGCCACCCTTTTTCCAAGGCCCTCCATTGTCTTGCAGCACATCTTACCGGCAACAACCTCGGACCAATCGACTTCGGCCACCGCTTACGTCAACACCAGTCCGCGCATCTTTTGCTCATATCTACTCGCCATCCAAGTCCAAGTCTACTCATCCGGATCCTCAGCCATCCACCAAACATTCGAGATGGGTTCAACTACCGGCTTCCCTACTGCTTCGGTGGAGGAACGTTAAACCCGCCGGCGCATCGTCACCTTTGTCTGACCTACCCTGAGTTGACCTGGCCCGACTTGACTTGAATCCTGGAACGAGTTGCTGCTGCTACAGCTGCTGCTTGTTCTATTTTGCTCGACCCGCCCTAGGCACTCACATTCCTTCTCCCTCGCCAAACCCGGTATATCATCATGTTGGGTAAACTGTTCAACCTTACGTCCTCTGCAGGTGCATCCAACCCGCCCCCGCCATCCCAACTACCCTCATCACCCTCGCCCGAGTCGGTCCAAGAGGAAATCCATACCCGCAGTCTATTGTTCCCAGACACACAAGCCCTGCATTACCGCCAAGACCAGGTCTTTCCCTTGCCAGCCGCACCCTCGCTACCGCTGAGCTCCCCCGGCAACTTCGACTATGACGGCTTGATCGACCTCGACGTTCGCGATGTCCGCGTCGTCGTCATGCAGGACAGCCTGGGCTCCGTGAACCCAGCCTTGCTATTTGACAGCCACCCAGGTCCCACTGTTAGTGATAGGCCGCCCACGAGTTCCGGCTACCCCCAAGGTTCGGTGCAGGATCGCCGGAACCCGACCTCGCCCCGGAAAACCAGCGTTAGCTATTCGCGGCCCATGGTCATCCAGCCCGAGAGCCCCCAGCCGCGCCAGGGCGCTTTTGATCGAAGGCCGTCGGTACAGTCCCGGCATCACCACCATGTCGAATCCGACACCCAACGCGCATCCCGCGAGTACCGCGAGGAGCTGGCCAATTTTACGAGCTGCATTTTTGCCAACTCCGAAGTCATGTCCTACAAGGGCACTTCCACCAAAGTGCACATTGTTCCCACCGAGTTCAGATCCGACATCTCGAGCTCCTACGTGGGTGATGGGAAAGGATCCATGGGCCGCGCTAGCATGCGGTCCAGCAAACTGGCCCAGTCCTTCACATCCGAGTCGGCATCGGCTGCCTTTGAAGCGCCCACCCATCCCTTGAGGCCACTGGAACGCAAAAAGGTCTTGATCACCCGTCTCTTCCCCGTCAACCTTCCCAATGACGAGATCGAAACTCCGGCCTCCGCCTCCGGGCCTACCCCTCTGAGCCGCCACTCCGAGGACGGCGGGTTCCCTTTTCCCATATCGCCCGATGAGTCCGGGCCCAAGAAGAAGAAGCCGCAACCCAAACAGAAGAGGACACCCATGTACGCTGTGGCGTTGGTGCTGCATTTGCCGGCAAGCACCCCGGCCACGGGATCCGCCCCCACCAAGCCTGTGTTCAAAGGACCGAGCTCTTACTCGGAGAACGACTCGTTCCCTTCCTCTTTCAACTCGACCCGCCGATCCGGCTGGTCCATGGCGGGTTCCGGCCTCGGCGCCGAATCATTCGACACGGTCTACAGCAACGACGGCGAAGACGGGATGGATGCCATCACGCAACACTGGGACATCATCATGAGAGCCCTCACTCACCTTCAATCCGTTGTTGCCACAATGCTCTTCCCCATGCTCAAGGCGGTAGACTATTCCTCTCCCGAACCTTTTCATGCCAACGTCCCGGCGCAAATGGGCAGAACCTCGTCGGTGAGCACCCACAGAAGGAGCTCTACCGCCTCCCAGGTGAAGCCACCCAAGACCAATGCCAAGCTTGTCACCCTGCCAGCCAATTGCTTGATGCAAGAAACGGCGGTCAGTCGTGAAGTGGATGCGGCCCGGGTAAGGATTGTGACGGGTCTCCGTGCCACCCGAGTGATTACGGGGCAGGGTCGTTGGGGTCCCTGGCGGGATGAGGCTAGGTGGGTGGCCAAATGGGCGGGGGGTAAGGAACAAGGCTTCTTCTTCTTCACCCTCCTGACTGGATTTCTTGCCACGCACAACGATTGGCTCCAAGCCCTCAGTCCCGTATGGTACCGTAAGCGCTACTACCAGCAGCAAAAAGGCCGAGGGGAGGAAGATACCTCGCTACCTTGTCGAACTATCATTGTTTCGAACGACAAGATGGTGGCCCGCCGACTCATCTTCTTGCTCTCGGCTTTTCTGCCGACGAACCAGCAGTTGCCGTCGGTGCGGTCATTCAGACCGACGACGTCTGCTTCCTTTTCCCACTCGCCCCCTGTCGTGGTGCCGATACTCAAAGAAGAAGTACTACGCCGGAAGCTCAACCGCAAACCTCCCACGATACCCCGGGGACCGTCGCACGGTCGTAGCTTCAGTATTCAGTCTCAGGCCACCACCAGATCTGCCACTGGAATACCTGCGCAATTAGCGCACCTTAGCCTAGACATGCAGCATGGCCGACGTATGTCCGATGCCACATTCAAGCATACGACACTTCCCATGCCGGGCAACGACCTGAACACGCGCAAGAGCAGCGCTGCCACCACCAATACCATCACCCCCGATGCCGCAGTACCTCACTTCTCATCGCTGCATCGCGCTGATACGCGCCGCAGCAATCGCCCGGGCAGTAGCGGCAGCACAGCGGCTGACGACCTGAAGCGAACACTGCGGCGAGGGGAGAGCATCAACGAAGGCACGGCTGAGTCGCGCAGTCGCGGCTCCAACTGGGGAAGCGTCATCAGCACCCTTTGGAATGCGAGACGCAAGGGCTCTACCGCTTCCATAACCCAGACTACTCTGGACTTGCCCAGCGGCCGGCCGAGTCCTCTTCCTTCACCACATATGCCAAATATGAGAAGAGACCGATTGTCTGAGATGGCTGAAGAGGGGCAGACTGTTGATCCGTCTAGTCCGACTCAGCAGCCTGGAGCCGAGTCCAACTCCCCCAAAACTCCCATGGATCAGCAGCCAGATACGCCCAAGAACAAGGCTGAACGCTCCGATTCTTCTACTAAGCGAGTTCCCGATCCCCTGGGCGCCTTTGAGTCGCCTGTCAAGACCACCATCAACTCGGATGACGGCGTCATTGACGTCGACATTCAGTTCCCTGATTACCTGGCCACGCTCGACTCGGCCGTCAGCTCCCCATCCAGTAGTGGCTACCTCTCCACACCCGGGATCGGCAGTGCCATGGACAGCTTTGGGCAGTTCTCCCGTATTGCCATTGACGGCGACGCGCCCCTGAACGTGGCCGGCTGGTTGCAGCAGTATCACCGGGACTTTGCCTTGCAGGCCGTGGCGCCCCAGGCTGACCTGCTGGATAAGGTCCGCGAGTCCCTCAGGGCGGAACCCACGCCCCCTATCTTTCCCCAGCAGTTGGGTTCCGAGTGGCCCGCCGAGCAGTGGGTAGATGTGAGCAGTGCCATTATTGCCGACACGACCAACTTCACCATCAAGCGTCTGTCATACAAGCGCCTGATCAAGCCCAAGTTCTCTGCAGACCGAGGCAGCGGGACGCACCTCTCAAGCTCCGGATATCCCTTCAGCTCATCGCTGATGACACCAGCGCTGTCCCCCTACGAACAACCACTCAACGAGAAGATTGAGGAAGAAGTGCTTGTCACACTCGACGAGACCTTCATCGACGCCATCGAACGGGTTGTTGCCCAATCGAACGACCTTTCTTCCAAAGAAAGCTCAACCACGTCGTCGCGGTCGGCCAGCAAGCGGCGGGAACGTCGAGACAGTGAGCTCTCAGACCAAGGTGACACCGAGGCAGTCGCCGCGCCTTCGGACGTTCAAGAGGTACCCCGCGCCGAGTGTAAGTCGGTCGTGCTGGGGACTTTGGAAGGCATCGTTCGGGAAGTGGTCGACCAGCGTGAAAAGGAGGGCCACTCGCCTTCGTCGGGCATTCGCTATGCCCCACAAAGAGAAAAGGAGAGCGTGCTCCGAACCGCCATTCGGAGCTGGCTCGACACGGTAGAGCTTGGAGATAACTGAGCCTGCCTACCTTATACACATTATGTAAGGCTGCGAAAGCCACAGGTGCATGACAACGGCACCTTGTACCACCACCACCACCACCACCACCATTGATAAGTCCTCGTGACATAGAGGCCATTCATTTAGATGCATTGAGATACCCCCAGAGACGTATTTTTTGGTTTTTGGCAGCCCATCGCTTTTCTGGGCTGGCCGTAGGTTGCACACGTACAGTCATGATTTCACACAGCAAGGCGTTGGAAGGGGGTTTCCTTTTGGGGAAAGTACATGTATGGAGTTGAGATAGACGGATTGATTTATTCATGTGAATTGAACTTGATTTGGACTTATTTTGACCTAGTATCTGGCTTGATGATGGCTTGACGTGATTTGGGTTAAATATTGCGCACGCTCACAGCATAAGGATCTAGATACCACCACTATTAGCCTTGACTTGGTCTCTCGGGCCAGCTTCCTTTATGGAAAGTGCATTCTCTCTGTCTTTGTTTTTTCAATGATGTCAATGATGTACCCGATCCTGTGTCAGCCACTGAATGAAGCTGGATATTTCATTCGATAAAATAACGCCCAAGAACGCCACCACTCTCAGCGTTTTTGCTCTTCGCCAAAGCAGAGATGTCGGTCGCCCCACCACTCGGAATCTCGAGGTTGGTGTTTGCCAGTAAATTTGCCCTCACAGTCTCGCTATCCACCAAGCGCACCTTCTATAGGAGTTACTATTAGCCTTTTTTTATTATATCACCTCCCAGTAGCAACCTCCGCCATCGTGTCCCGATCACGCCTAGCCCAAAGTTTCGGAGCGCTTGCTGCTGTCCTGTGCGCCTCTCAAAAACACCGATTCTTGCACGCCACGACGGGCATAGCAAGTTGCTACCAAGGACAGAAGATGGATGACGATCCGGGGGGCTACGCAGCTGATACGACTGCGCGATGGCCGCTGGTTGTGCTTCGCCGAGTACGGCGACCCCAAGGGCCGGCCTCTATTCCTGTTTCACAACGACGTCTGCGGTCGCCACGAGGGACGGAAGTGGCACAGCACGGGCCAAGCGTTAGGCATCAAGATCATAGCCCCCGAACGACCTGGCTACAGTACAGTAGCGCCAGCCTAGAGTACTATCTCTTGGACCACTCGCGGGATGTTGCCGAGCTGGCTAGCCGGCTTGTCCTCGAGCGATTTCACACCATGGGGATCAGCGGCGGCAGGCCACTCGCTATTGCCTGCGCCCATCACTTCCCCAAGTCGGTGCTGGCCGGGACGGGTCCCTGGTGCGGCGTGGGACCGCGGGCGGCGAGGACAAGGGGCAAGACATGGCACCAATGGCTCCTTCTATACCTCCGCGACAAAGAGGTAAGCTCCAACGTCGGCGGCGAAATGGACTGCAATACCAAGCTTATCCTCGAATCTGTCGGGATCGCACCGAAGCGGTCGAATCCGATGTCCCGAACCAGGTCCGAGACTGGGGCTTCGAGCTCCACAACGTCAACTCGAGCACGGTCCGGGCATGCTTGGAAAATCAGAATAGATTCGTGTCCAGGGCGGAGCAGGTGTACATGGCCGAGAAGATCAAAAGCGCCACCCTCACCATCTTCCCCGGCGACTCGGCCTTCAGCAACCCGGCAGTATAAGAGAATGCGCGAGGAGATTCTCGGTCTCTAGCCCTTTTGTGGGTAGTCTGTTCGAGAGAGGTGAAGCCACCAGAGGCAGAAGAAAGCCCGCGAGTGAGATATACAGTGATCCCTCATTTGGAAAACCGGACGTGATCATTTGATGCGAGGTTGTGCTCTAGCTGGAGAAGCTGGAATGATTAATAAAAAAAAATAGCACTATACTCTATTCCATACTACCTGTTCGAGCCCTTACAAGGGCGTCAAAGTCGCGCAACATTTGAGACCTTCGCAAAGCTTCCCACAGACCATCATCTGACAACCCGCCTCGTCTCTGTGCCCGGCCTGGATCGTCGAAGCAGAAGAAGGCGATACAATGGTGGTGGCAGCCGAGGTGACTCCCGCAACTGCAGCCACTTCCGGCTGCAGAGTGGTAGAATGGATGCCGTATGCATGCAAACACTCGCTTACCGTCCTGGCCCGGTCCATGAATTCGGCAATGGTGTCGTTCTCGCCGACAACAACATGAGCCGACGCCACTGCTTTCGTCTGGTTGAGACGCCAGATGTGGAGTTCGTGCACCGATTCGATGCCAGGGACCTGCCGAGCTTCAAGTTAACACGCGAGACTCACGGCGGTTGAGAACAGCAGGACAGAAGATATAGAATATACCTTTTCTAGGTCGTGCTTCACGTCACCCAAGTCCACGCCATGAGGAGCGCTTTCCATGAGGATCTTGCCGCTGTTCTTGACCAGGGGCAAGGAGGACAGGAGAATCATGATGGCAATGCCCATGCTGACGCCGGGATCCGCATAGAATCGGGCATCGTAGTGGGTCAGCCAGACGACGAGGGCCGCAATGATGACGCCAATGTTGTTCAGGGCATAGCTGAGGACGTGCGTGAGGACCCCGAGCACGCCCAGGTCCCGAACCGACGACGACGGCTGGAGCTTGGCGATGGTGTGGCGGTGGTCGGCATGGGCACCGATGGGCTGTTGTCAAGTTAGTTGTCAGTTCAGGACTGCTGACCATCCGTGGACGGGATACTGCGAGCCTACCGCCAAAGTCTCGAAATCCTCGGTGCTAGAACCCCCGATCTCATCAGAAGCCGGGAACTCCATCGCTATGTGGTTGTGGTGAGCATGGTGGCCTGCATCGCCGTGATGATGGTGATGATGGTGTTCGTGTAGAAGAGCTGCGCTCAAAATGTTCAAGGTAAGACCGACGCAGCCCACGATGAGCACGAGTTTGGGGTTCTCGATATCTACATGTGAAATCTGGTAAGAAACAGGCCAAGGTACGAGGCGCAGACAGGGGAGGTGTGTGCTATGTGTGGCATACTCTTCAGGGATATGAACCGCTCAATGGACTGCAGGAAGATGGAAACGCCCAGGGCCAGGAGGAAAACGCCATTGAAGAATGCACCGAGTAGCGAGGCTCGTACCCAGTCGAAAGAGAACTCTTGGGGCAAGTTGGCGTCCTGGGAGATCTTGGATATTATATGATCAGTCCAATGTCAAGTCATCTGATTGAGCAAGACACTACTTACGATGATGGCCGCGAATGCAACGACGAAGCCGATGAGATCATTTAACTGCGTAACCAAAAATGCGATGAGACGAATCATTTATTATCTGCTTCCTCCTATTCGATTAACTTACATAGTGGAAGGCGTCAGCAAGTAGTGCCAGCGAACCGGTCATAGTGGCCACTGTAGTATATCATAGGAGCATTTCGGATCAGCCATCGGTTTCGTATTGGATGGGAAGGGACGATAGACGTACCAACGATCTCAGCGACAAAGAAAGAGAAAGAGATGGCAATCGCTGCAATCAGCTTTCGCTTGGATGTGAGTTTGAGTCCAGCCATTGGATAGTCGTGGCGGATCAAGTCGCCAGGGGAAATCAGAAGTCGGGATCAGAACCAGGAGAACGAAGGTATTGAGTACAGAGAAGCGAAACCGAAACCAAACATATGTATGTACGCGAAGCATTCCGACGGAAATGTTTATTGGACCCATCGAGCACAAGAAATCACCTCTGTGACACTGATTGAATCGAGAAGTTGCCTACGACAGCACAACAGAGGCGAAGCGAGTCAAGAGTTTGGTGACTGTGTTGCTGGGAAGTGCTCTTGTTGCTATTTACATGGACTTGGAGATAGGCATCTCTTCCAGAACGCGAGCTGCCTAAGCTTCCTGACGGCCAAATGCATGTATGCGACGAGATACCGGGACAAACAAGCTGTGCCGTAGTACTCAAATGCCCTTCCTTGTTGTTTTGGTTAACATTCAGTCGGTCCATACTTCGGTCGGTATGCAAGACGGAACTGGATCGCGACAACAAAGGGTAACTAACGGCAGGGTAGCAGCTGGGGCGAATCAGTCGGTCCTTGCGTGCTCTTGGACAGGACACGACATGACACGACAGGTTCGTTTGATGCTGCCTGTCGTTTCCTTCTTTAGCGGCACGTTGCAGCATGCGAGATGTAAAATGCTCATGTCACACGTGCGGCGCACGACTAATCGAGATCAAGCAAGCAAGACGCAGACGCAGCCCCTGAGCTGCCAATGAATTATATGTGTGTTTTGCTACATGACATGAGCTTTGCATAGCAAGTAAAAGCGAGGCGAGCAAAAAGTCGGCGACACGAATAACAAGCACATCCTCCAATTGAGCTTCAGCGGGGTACGTATAGGTAACTTGAGCATCCAATGAGCACCACCCAATCCATCCTGCGTTATTATTGACATGTAGCCGGGACCTTGATGAAGTGATCAGATATCGCCCACGGGCATGTAGTTTAGACGCAGGAAATCAAAAGAAATTGGCGAAACTGCTACAAAGAAGTCTTTCTTCTGCAATATCTGTATCTGTAGGTTATTCGCTTTGCTCAGACGGCCCTTTGATTAAGCTCCAGGAGCCACCACCATCATGACGACGGAGGTCTTGGCCCGGCCCAGCAGAGTCAAGCCGTCATCAACCGCGTCGTAGACGTAGACTCGTAGACTGCACTGCCAGAAAGTTGGTGGCCGCCCCATGATCCAATCAAACTTCATGTCTTCGGTATAAGGGCTCTTGCGCCCAGCAACGAGAGCCCTGGATGCATTCGATCGCACAGTCAATCTAGCATTCCATTGCATTGCATGGTCGTGACGCAATGGCTTCTTCTGCTCACCGTGGACTCAACCTTGTGGGTCAGTCCAACCTCCGTCGTCTTGTATCTCGCCCATGTCTTGGCTGTACAGTTGCAACTCTACCAAAATCTCTCGTATTAGCCAGCAGCCAGAGGAGAAGCTCAACCCCTTCTCAGCTTAACCGTGCCTCGATTTATTCCACAGCATCTACAGCATCCGCCGCAATGGACGCTATCAAGGTAACCTACCATCTTGACCCCTGCAGCCGTCACGTACAGCGAGACTAATCTTCCGACGCAGAACACAATCGGCGAGAACTTTGGCGGGCCGGCGCAAGGTCTCTCTACCCATCAGTTCAAGCTATCTGATGTCCCCGACCTGACGGGCAAGGTCGCCGTGGTCACGGGTGGCAGCGAAGGTAACTCACCCTGAGATTGCATCCAACCGACTATGAACTAGACGACTGAATTCTTGCAGGTATCGGGTATGGTTCCATCCATACTCTACTTGACCACAATATCTCCAAACTCTACATTTTGTCGATATCCGCCGAAGTCGCCAAGGGCGCCAAGGGAGCCATTGCCAGGGACCTGGGCGAGGAGGCCGTCAACAAGACGAAATGGATCCAGTGCGACTTGGCCGACTGGAAGCATGTCAAGGAGGTGGCCGAGGACATCAAGAAGGACACGGACCGCATCGACATCCTCATCAACAATGCCGGCCGCGGAATCATGACCTACGAGCTCACCGACTACGGCGTGGACCGACACATGGCTGTCAACCACATGGGCCATACCGTGCTTACTTCGCATCTGCTCCCGCTGATGAAGTCAACAGCCGAGAAGGGCCACACGGTGCGTATTGTTAACTTGGCCAGCAACGCCCATCAAGGCGCGCCCAGCGGTACCAAGTTTGAGAGCCTCGAGGAGTTGAACCAGGATCTTGGACCGAACCCGCAGTACGGACGGTCTAAGCTGGCCGCCATCCTGTACGCCCGGTACTTCAACCGCAAGGTGACTGAGTGCGGGCACCCCAACCTGCTCATGAACGCGGTGCATCCCGGACTGGTATCGACCAAGCAGAGCACGCAGGACATCCACGAGCCATTCCCGATCCTCGGCTACGGGGTGTCGGTGATCATGGAGCCCTTTAAAAAGTCGCAGTTCGAGGGCTGTGTCTCCAGCATGTTTGCGGCGACCAAGTCAGAGAAGGGCGGCCAGTACATCTGCCCGCCGGCGGTGCCCGAGGCTGGTAGCAGTCTGGCGCAGGACGATGGTCTGGCGGACAGGCTGATGGAACTCACCAGGAAGACGGTGATAGAAAAGACGAAGAAGGACTCGATTGATCAAGGGTGCCCGGTAGATGTTTCGCATTGAATATGTATAGAAGTATATGTATAGAATGGTCAAATATAATCAAGCAATTCAGACAATGGGCTCATTAGTTGGCTTCTCTGGAGAGTTCGAGGCAGTAAGGTACGATATCTTGTAAGGGGACACAAAGTAGACACAAAGTAGGTACCGAGGTTGCCAGTGTCACCCACTGGTCGCCCACTGAATTGCGGGCATTGCGGGCAATTAGTGAATAGTGGGGGCTCTTCTGGCCTGCCTGCCTGCCTGCCCGCCCAACCTGCCCGCCGATTAGGGCGCCTTAGGGCCTTATCGCTGATAAGAGGTCGACCCTGGCATCGGCTCACCTGCCGGAGCAATTGAGCAATCACGACGTCCACTTACCTCACCAAGTATTTCCTGTAATACAGCAAAAGACACAAGGCGTTTTTCTGCCGTCGCCTTGGGCATGATTGCGTCGACGAAACTCTATACGCCCTGACGACGAGCGCCGGATCCCAGTCCGACCCAGAACACGAGCGGCGATCGCATCACCATGAGGAATCTAGCCGCCATCGACTTGGGTTAGTCGAGAGCATTCCCAATGTCGCACAACACCGCCAACCACAACACCACCTCGCCGACCTCGTCGCGCCGTGGGCCCCTGTCGCATCTCCGCCAGTTGAGCCGCTCCAGCTTCGACAAGCTCTCCCTCGCCGCCCCGCCCTCCCCCGACACCGTCTCGAGCAACTCCACCATCCGCGATGGCCCCAAGCCCGTCGCCCCGAGAACATGTACCGTCGCCATCAACGAGTCGCTCATCCCCACCCGCGACGAGGTCCTTCTCAATCTAGACCTTCTGGGCCCCGACATCAAGCCGGGCAGCTTGATGTCCATAATACCCGTCAAAGCCGACCAAGATCGATCCGCCAGCTCCAACTATGGCTCGACCAAGACCTCCCTCCATCGCACCAACACCGGCGGTGCCACCGACGATACGGCCAAGGGCCCTAATCCCCACAAGCGCTACATCTTTGTCGTCAAGGACATGACCAAGGAAGTGCGCGCCAGAAACCCCACCATCGAGGTCCTGGTCGCCAAGCACGTCGGCGATGCCTTCGGCATGCGAAAGGGCACCCAGGTCACCCTGGCCCCCGTCGACGACCTCACTCCCGCCCTTGAAGCCTCTCACGTCGAGTTGACCTTCAAAGACATGTACCTCTCGAGGTCCGACATGTGGAGGCTCGCCGTCTCCGACCTGGCCGACCGCACCGTCTACAAGGGCCAGATCGTCTTCTTCATGGGCACCATCAAGGCCACCGTCGCCACCGTCTACGTTGACGGCCGCAAGGTTCAGTCCGCCTTCTTTGGCCGCCATACCCGCCCCATCTTCCGGAGCGAGTCGGCCAGATACGTTCTGTTCATCCAGATGGCCCGCGAGATGTGGGACTTCGACTCGGACGGCTCTGGCGAGATCATGTTCTACAAGGTCGTCAACGGCTTCCTCCCCGCCCTCTTCAAGAAGTGGGCCATATTGCAGGTGAAGCATCTCGTCACCATTGTGCTCTTCGCCCGGGTCGAATACGACACGGGAATCAATACCAACCTCGCCAACGAAGCTCTGGAAGACGATTTCTACACCGGCTACCAGACCTCGGGGGACCGCCGCCCGTACAAGGACTTCTACCGCGTCGTCGTCAGTGAGATGGCCAGCGGCGAATGGACAACCATACTGCACCAGCTGAAACGCGAGTTCAACATATTCCGCAAGGACATCAGCCTCTTCCACCTCGACGCCAGGGCTGACACCCCCGTTGACGCCGAAGACGGGGCCTCCTCCAAGGCCCGCGCGGCATCCCGGGTCAAGGCGCGTTCGTCCCTTGCCATGTACGGCAACTTCCTCGAAGCCATCACTATGGCCTCTTCCCAGTATGCCCACGACTACGTAGACCGCGACCTGCTTCGCACGGGCATCTCCATCGCCGTCATCAGCCCCGGCTCTGGCGTCTTTGAGGTCGACTACGAAAATCTGCGACGCACGACCGAGGCGCTGGTGGGCAACGGCATCGGAATCGACCTGATCTGCATCCCCAAGATCCCTCTCCACTCGGTCCCCCTGTTCCGCTACCGAAACCCGCATTACCTCGGCGCCAACCAGCAAGCCAGGGCGAGGAGCACGAGAAGCCGAGATAGCACCCCGCAACAGCCCACGCCGCTGGTGGGCAGCTACAGTACCATGGTAGAGTCCACCTCGCCGTCCCGGTGGGTAGAAGAGTCCGGGAGGTTTGCGCCGCTCTCCCGCCTTCGCCAGGACGAGTGGGCTTTCGCTCTGCCCCAGTGGTTGCATGTCTCGTACTGGACGGGAAAATCCGAAGAAGCGCTGTCGTACCATGGAATCACGTTGTTTGCTCCCGAACACTCGGCCAAGAACATGGAAGAGGAAGAGTTCACCATCAGGTGTCGGCTCTATGATTTACAGATGAGAAGCGTGCTAGAAACCAACGAGATCGAGACGGCCCCGCTCCATACCGATCCCAAGTACCCCGACCCGTCGAGGTTCGCTGGCGGCGGACATTCGTCCAGCGCATTGCATCCGACATCAGCATCACATCATCATCGCAAGCCCGCGGATGGGCTGTTCGACCCGGTGTACGGGCTTCAGAGGTTCGTGCCCGAAAGGCTGACCAAGACGGGCGAGAAGTCATTATGGAAAGAACTGCAAGCATTTGACGAATCTCGCGCACGGCTCCCTCCCACACGGGGGTTCCCACTGGCGCCCAAACCAACTCACGACCTCGGGGAGCCCAGCCGTCGACAACCGGTGGATGAAGCAGGCTTGTTCGGGACTTCTGTTGGCGACAAGAAGAACCATGTCTCGTTACATGCCCTCTCCTCCAGTTTCAGCTCCACCACTCGCCCAGAAATATCTACCGCGGAGAGCATACCTGAACGGCGGCGAGAAGCACCGGCGACTACACCACAGAGCAGGCTCCAGCCTACCAAGACCCCCAAGTTCATGAGACAGATTAGTCTTGGGCATAAGGGCTTCGGTATTGCCGCCCCCAAAACGACCCTTGCTCAAGTCAGCACGGAGCACGCCAGTGCTTCCAAAACACCCACCCCGGCGGCCAGAGCAATCACGCCGACTACTCCCAGCAGGCCATCTATCCAGGTTAGCTCGCCTCGGATCGTACCCAAGGACAGCATGTCTCGTCTCATCGAACGGTCGAATTCGAACCTGTCTTTAGCGGACCACCTTCAAGAACTTCAGAATACGCCAAGCCGGCCTATCCTGATCAAGCCGGGCACCGGCGCCGATTCCGGCAGCCAACTTAGATCGGGTTCCCACCTCGCCTCCGGGTCTATAATGGGGCCGCCGAGCGCGCGATCATCGCGACAAGACGAAGATCGCGATGTCACATTCTCCAAAGCGCTTAGGCAAGAAGACCACCAAAAGATGAGCATTAATAAGTTGTTGGCCGGCGCTATGCCAGAACTCCCGACTACGCTATCCCCAACGACAGCCATGGCGCCCTGGCTCGTAGTACTGAATCCCTCCAACCCCGACATCAACAAGGTGAACGATACCATCTTGTTTAGCAGGTGGCAGCACGTCTTCCCCCGGCCGAGCGAGATGAGAGTGATGCAATGGAAATCGTTGTCTGCCCCTGCGTCCGTGCCCTTGACCACCGAGTATTTTCCCACGAAAGCCCAGCTTGACATGGAATTCCAGCGACAGCCGTACAACATTGCGCAGAACTTGGAAGACGATCTGATCGAGGAGCCGAAGCTGCGCGAGGAGTTTCTGAGAGAGCTCATCAGTGCCCGCTTTGCCCACGGCTTCCAGGTAGTCGTGGGACCGAACGTGGCCAAGGCCTTTGGGCAGAAGCTCATGAAAATCGCCGACGTCTTCTCACGGGACCATATGGTCGAGGATGGCACCAGCCTGTTCATGGGAGTCGGTAACACGATCCACCAGCTCTCTTGTGTTAATGGCACAGAAGTGGAGGTGAACATCTTCGTGCGGAAACCGACGGAGCCTTCCCTGCCTGCAGACCAGCCGTACAAGACGTACAAGCCCGCCATTCGCACCTACATCGAACCCAAATACGAAAACTGCGAGATCGACATCCTCACCCCCAAGCCCGAGAAGAATTGGAACTACATTGACTCGTACTTGGCTGGGCACACGGACGAGATGACGGAGAACCTCCGGTTTTGGCGGGCCCGGTTCGTTCTCATCCCCATGAGTTCCCGTCCCTACTCCACCTCCAAGTCGCACCATATGGACAACGACGAGGAGATCCGCCTCGAAGGCATCAAGCGCCTGGCCCAGACGTGGCAGAAAAATCGCTACATGCCGCCGGCCGAGAGACAGTTCCAGAGTGCCGGGCAGAGAAAGTCGAGAGATCCCAACCCGTTGGACATTGTCTACAAGACCGAAGACTCGTCAGTGGTAATTGCCGCCGAGATGGAGACCCTCCCGCTCTTTGAGAGCGTCGAGTCGACGTTCCGGAGGGGCCAGCTCATTTCCAACCGAGAGCGTTTCTCCAAGTCTAACTTCAACATATCCTCCTTGGCCGAAGCCATCCAGCAGCCGGTCGAAAGCGGCGGCGTGCGCATGCAGAACCGCAGATGGCATCTTCGTTTGCATTACAACTGTTTCATCGGCTCCGACATGACGACCTGGCTTCTGGACAATTTCGAGGACCTCGAAAGTCGCGACGAGGCAGTGGAGCTGGGTAACGCATTGATGGTCTACGACGATGAGCGGTCCAAGGACGGCGCCCCCCGGGATCCACGAAAGGAACGCGGCCGCGGCATTTTTGTGCATGTGGAGCGGCGGCACCCGTTTCGCGACGGCCAGTACTTCTACCAGATCGCCACCGAGCTGGCCAAGCCTCATCCCGCCAGCTGGCTCAACATGCGCAAGAAGGATCAGTCGGTCCCGTCGACACCTCTCGCCGAGCAAACCCCCCGAGACTCACCTCGTACCGGTTTCGGCGGCGCCTGCGGTGCATCTCGGCCGTCTTCGCTACATGAGGAAACCTCGCCTATCTCGGGCACCACCACGCCGACCATGTCGGCACCCGGCGGCAAGAGGGCCAAGGTTGTGCTCAGCAAGATGATGAAATACGACGTGGACCCCCGCCGAAAGTCGTACCGGCCCGAGCGCATTAACCTCCACTACGATCGGCTGCATAATCCAGACAGCTGCTACCACATCCGCATCGACTGGATGAACGTGACGGCTAAGTTGATCGAAGACGCGGTCAAGAGCTGGGCGGCCATTGCCGCCCAGCACGGCCTACGTCTCGTCGAAGTGCCCATCGCCGAAGCGTGCGCCATTACCGACGTGAACCCGTTCCGGAAGCCGTACCACATCAAACTTGCTCTCCCGCCACCCAGCAAACGCCCGGTGACGTACTACGACCCTAACTCGTTCGCGCCCCAGAGCCAGCCGGGGCGGCACTACTATCAAAAGGCCCTCCTCCGGAAGTTTGATTTTGTGCTCGACATGGAGGCAGCTTCCAACTTTCCCAGCAACGTCGACGTGTCTTACTCGTGGGGCCAGCCGGACTTCAAGTACTCGCAGTACATCCACCGATCCGGCATGGTGATTATCGAGATCACCGACGAGGGCGACTTTCTGCTGCTGGCCAACCGGCTGTACAGCAATCGTGCCGCAGCTTTCCAGCAGGGGCCGCCGCGCACCGAGTCGGTTCCCAACGACCGTATCTCTCGTCTCCTGGGAACCAGTGCGCACGGCGGACATAGCCTGGCGGAACCGACGCCCATTGCGTCGCCCATGTTCAGGCCGGTGCTATTCGCATCTTCGCAGCAGCAGCAGAGCGCGGTGCGAGACCCGCCGCCCGTGTCGTCTCCGAGGCTGGGCTCGATGGCGGGGCGGCCGGGGATGATTGCGACGCATGGGGACCCGGAGATCATGCGCGAGGCGCTGATGGCGTTCTGCGCGGACGAGGAAGCGCTCGAGGCATTCTACCGAGAGACGCTCGAAAAGGGCGCGGCGGTTAGCACGCCGGGGTTCGGGGCCTCGGGTGCAGGCGGGGGTGTGGCTGGTGGCGGCGACTCAATTTCCGATGCAGCCATCCCCTCGCTGGGACTGCCACCCGGGATTTTGGGGGATCGGGAGTTTGGGGGGCCGCCCAGTCTCCGGGTCGGGACACCCAATGTGACTGGGGGGATGCTGCTCCGACGTGGCAGTGTACAGCATCATCAGCTATAATATAGAAGTAGAGCTATAATCGAAAAGAGTCTAATATGTTTCTGGGGGGTTCAGCGCCACGATGCCACGATACCATGCCCTAATTTACGTGTGCCATGATGAATCAATAGTCCGAAGCAAGATGATGCAACCTATGTGATGTCTGTACCACGGGCACGAGAGATGCTGTGCGAGTACGTATCCTTGGTTCTGGGATGCCTCCCGGGGTATTGGAAGCGGTCAAGCCCGACGGTATAGAAGCATTGGTCGGATTCTGGAAGTCTGCGTGGCACACCTGGCAAGTGCTCTGTACGGCATGATTTCTTACGGTATGTACATATGGACAGCATCGATAGATCAGGTATACCAACTAGACGACTTGCTAGGGTTACCTGCGTACCTATCCTACCTGCACAAGTACGTGGGAAGAAGCCGGGAAATCAAGTTGCGACGTGAATATGATTGGTGCAACATATGCGACACTCTCTCGAACAGCGGCAGGTTGCTTACCGTATGCAGTGCCACGTTGACGCTAGGGAGCCAAAGGATAGCTGATTCGCCCAGACAATATGTAACAGCTCTTTGTTCCTTGCTTTTTGAAATCTGAAGATTTGAGATTCGACGTAGATGTCGGTCGTCATGAGTGTGCGTGGACCGTATATTTGGATGGCATGACATGGTATGGCATGGTTGAGTTGGACCCTACGTGATGTGTGTGCGTACATTTCCGGTGTCTGCGCTCACGCTTACTGTGAATGATTAGGCATTCTGGAAGTGAGAGGTGAGCGAGAGCGATGGTGGGCAGGGAAGTGAGAGAGGGGTATTTCCACATGCGTAATGGAAAGGCATCTTTGCGCTTATCTCAGATCCAATAGCTGCATGCTGGTTAAGGCCGAATGGGCGAAAAGACGGTCCGTAGCTATTGCTCAGCTCAGCAGCTCTCATTCGTGTCCGGCGCTCAGCCTGATTTTGGAACGTCGTTTGGAGATGGTTCGCGCCTACATAAGCTCCAAGCTTTATTAACCTAGCTTGCTTGCTGACTTTATGCTGTGAGATGAGGAAGAGGAATAAGGATGGAATGAACCCCCCCTGCCTGCTCCCCCTGCTCTGCTCCCCTGCCGCCCTGCCCCTGGCTACATGTGGATCGGGTGGATGGATCGTGGATGGATGGAGATGAGGGAAACCCTGGCCCTTTGTTTTTGTTTAAGTGGTGAAATGCGACGTCAACGGCGCGTAGCTACTACTACTAGGTAAGCTAAGGGGGCCCAGGGGCCAAGCAAATCTCATTTTATTTCATTACCTACTACTAGGTCAGAGAGCCCCGAATGGGGGGCCGAACGAGTCGCAGTTGCATTTAGTAGAGGGATGCGCCAGAGAGGCATTTATTTGAAGCAGATGAGATTTGATGAAGCATTTACGGCGTATCTCTTATTTATACCCAAGTAGGTAATCCAGACAGCAGAAGAAAGGGTCGTAGGAATTGAGCTTCTTGGTGATACCTGTAGTTAGTAGTAGATAGAAATTGTTCTCCAAAGAAAAGGGTCAAGCCAAGAGAAGGCCCAGTGTTTTTCACGTCGTTGGGGTCTTGGGAGCGAATGCTTAATCCAGCTTGGCATGCGACTGACTGTCCAGTGTTGATGTTGATCAGGCGGGGAGATGGTCCATTGGCAAAGCTTAGCTGTCAGTCTCTTTTCTGTCCCTCTCTCGCTGTCTCGTGTTCTTTGGTGTTCAAGTGCCAAGGTTTTTTTTTGTGTTTGTTTTAGACTTGAGAAAAAGGAAGCTGAGAGACCAAGTTTGGAGTTTGGAGGCTGCACCATGACTTCACTTGCACGAGGACAACGGCCGGTCTACGTCATGAACGGGCCAGACCAAGGGGGGGGAAAAGGCACTTGTCCGTCCATCTGAGAGACTAAGGTTAGGGAAGTTCAAGCAGCCGATGAACGACCAGTGTCGACAGCATTTGCTTTGGCCTTTAGCTGGTAGGTAGCTAACGCTCTGGCTCGTCATCATCCGGTAAGTCTGTATCCGTACTGTACTCGGTGGGAATATGGGAGACTGCCTTCACTGAATAGAAAAACATATGTACATGCATCGAAGTAGTGGACTCGTGGGAGGCCGCCCGCAATGGACCTCAGTCAGTGTGTGGTGATGGAGCCACCGTCACCCCACATCAAAATGACCCTTCAGTATGTATGGGTGAGAGAGGGGAGAGTCGGGTCAGACATCGGTGTGTAGATGCAGACTCGAGCGAATTGATGGTGAGCATGTAGCTACGACTGGATAGGTAGGTACAGAGGCAGCGAGAGGCAGCTGATAACATCGTGACTCTTGGCTACCTTCCGTGGCTGTGCTGGTGTTGAGTCAGCTCAAGTCTGCGAGTGGTCATTTTGGGTTGGGCACTTGGTGTTTCAAGCTGTTTGTTCCCTTACTACTACTAGTGGTAGTGGTGTGTACTTGCATACTAGAAAGTCGGTATGTAGGTACACGACCAGCACCCAACTCTTTTTTTTTCCCGCAAGCCAATGGAAGATTTGGAAATAAATAAAGAAGGAGGCGATCTCATTTTATTTTCGAAGCAAGTGCAGCACGATAGGCTCTCTAGCCTCTCTAGGCTTTCTTTAGACTATCCAGACCCCAGTTGCCAGTGAGCCAGCCCCCAGTGAGCCCCCAGCCGGATTGTTACCCAAGTAAGTACAGAGAGTCAAGTACAGACTCTATCGGCCAGTCCAGTCCCTGCATCCTGTCCTAACCTTAACCATCATCGTACCTGCTTTACAACATTCATCATTGATACATATGCGAGCCCCTTCCCCGTCTGCTTGGCATTTGGCCCGTCTTGTTTCCTCCTTCTCTCCTCCCCATACAAGTATCTCCATCACCACACACCCGTACGCTCGACCGTTTACGGTCAGCGTGCCTGCCAAGAGCCAAGAAGCAAACACCCACCGAACAAGTCGGCGGACCAATATCATCTCCAAACAAACTGCTTATAATCATTCACCAAGGACGACCACGAAGACGAGCACCAGAACGAGGACTAGAACGAGGACTAGAACGAGTACGAGGACGAGGACAGTAGAACCGACAGAAACGATTGAAATCATCATTATCCATTGCTGCAACGAGTTTTGGGTCGCCTTTTCTTTGTCGCTATCTTAATAATATAATAATCGAGACTCGACGGTGAACGACAACGACAACGACAACAGCAACAGCAACAGCAACAGCAACAGCAACAGCAACAGCACCAAACCGCCAAGAACAACCCACCAAACCCAACTTTGATATTCAATCCCCGGAAATTCCGCATTCAGCATTCGGTATTTGGCAAGCAATCCCCATTGCATTGGCCCAAGATGCATAGCAATACTCTCCACAACTTGAAAAATGAGCGTCGTAAGTGTACCTGGGGTTCTTTGCTATCTTCATTTCCATTTCCCTGGCTGCTGGATCGGAGGGACGATGGACAAGCCTCGTCCTCCGCCGTCTCCGTCTCGGCTTCTTTTCCATCCTCCAGCACTTGTCCAAGTTAGCGCTTGGAAATGTATAGCCAGGAGCAATTCTCCTCTGATGGATAGGGACTGCTACAGCTACAGCTACCGTGCTGCCGCAGGCAGTGCTTCTTCCCCTGCTCTCTCCCTGCTCTCCCTGCTCTCCCTGCTTTCCCTTCTGTCCCTGCTCTCCCTCCACTGTTTCTCCCCCACATACAATTCATTTGGTGTCGTGCAATGCAGGCCAAAGCCGCCAAAGCAAGCCAAGCAAGCAGCCAAGCAGCCAAGCCCAACGGGCAAATGCGCCCGAAAGTGCTTGTCAACGAACAAGCATCATCGCCGTCATCACCGGGCCGCCGGTCTCCATTCCCATTCCCATCCATGCCCACTACAACCACTACAACTACTTGGCGAACCACAACTCCCGCGCCCACACCTGCGCAAGACGCAAGACGCACCACGCGCACTCCCAGCAAAGACCAACCCATTCAATCAAACAAGCAATACATCCATCCATCCATCCATCAAACGCTTGTTCTTGTTGCTTCCCCCCTTGGGAACAATGCTTTCCTTGGTCGCATGCCATCTTCATTGTTCCCAATGCCATTGTTCTCCCTACATCGCGGCCGTGTGAACCTGCCATCAAAGACAGGCCCCTGTCTCCTCGACTATTTATAAAGCAGAAATTACGACTGCGTTGCGTTGCATCGCCCGTAATTGAAGCGTTTAGTCGTCGTAGCCCCGAGTCGCATAGACCACACCAGCTCTTTTTTTCCCTTCTTCATATTTGCTTTTTTGTTTTATTTCTCTTCCGCCCACGTTTGGTTTTCAAGCCCGATAGTTCAGTTCCGCTTCTTCGCACTCTGCGCCATTTCGTGCTGCGAGACGGCGGAGCATCATCATGGCCGACCACGAAATGCAACCGCTGCCGAGGCGGGGGACAGGGGCGTCATCATTAGCTAACCTGAGTCAAGTCAACCTCATCAGCAGCAAATCCCAGGCCCGCAAGGAGGGCAAGGATGGCTGGAATCCGTTTGGCCACATCAACCACGGTTCGCGGAGCAGGACCGCCGGCGACCTCGAGTCCGGCAACCCCAACCGGAATTCTCATCGGAACTCCAACCTACTCGCCCACAGCCAGACCGTCCCAGATCGTCTGCCCTCGTCCAACGGCCCTGATTCTCGCAACAGCAAGGAGAACGAGGCCATTGCCTCGTCGGACCGCGCACCGCCTCCCATTGCGCCACACCCCGACGCCGTCGATGGAGTGAGGAATAGGAAGGCCAACGGCCTGAGCGAAGGCGACAGTTTGGGCACCCAAGAGGAGGACAAGTCCAAGAAGAAGAAGGCCAAGAAGAACCACGCCCTCTTCAAGCATGTCGAGCCCAAGGAGCCCTTCACCCTGGGCAACCAGCTGCGTCGCACCATTCTTGGCTCTTGGATCAACATCCTGCTCGTCGCCGCCCCCATCGGCATCGCCATGAACTACACGGGCTTCGATGGCAAAATCATCTTTGCCGTCAACTTCATCGCCATCATCCCGCTTGCCAACATGCTTTCCAACGCCACCGAGGAGATTGCCCTGCGCACCGGCGAAACCCTCGGCGGTCTCATTAATGCAACCTTTGGCAACGCCGTCGAACTGATCGTTGCCATCATCGCCCTGATCCACAAGGAGTACATCATTGTGCAGACCTCGTTGATTGGTAGTATCTTGTCCAACTTGTTGCTGGTGCTCGGTATGTGTTTCTTCTTTGGTGGTATCAACCGACCCAAGCAGAGCTTCAACCAGGTTGTTGCCCAGACGGCCGCCAGTCTGCTCGCCCTCGCCGTCGCCAGTAACATTATTCCCACCGTCTTCAAAACCAATGTATACGAAAATGAGGTGGACAACCATGCCGTCGATGACAAGCACGTGGCCGCCATTTCGCGGGGTGTTAGTGTCATTCTGCTGTTCGTCTACTGCTGCTATCTTTACTTCCAGCTCAAGACCCACGCCGATGTCTTCAACGAGACCTCCGAAAAGACGGCCACCTATTCTTCGTCGAACAATAACGTGGCCTCCGAAGGCGTTCACGGCGCCCTGGGCAACGTAGCCGTCATGGCGGCCACCACCGCTGGCCAAGGTCAATCAGCGAGCCAAGCCCGGCAGAACGCCTCGAGAGACGGCGAGGAGGACGACGATGACGAAGCCGAGGATCCTCAGCTCCACTTCTGGGTGGCCATCGCCCAGCTCACCATCTCCACCATCATCATCGCCCTCTGCGCCGAGTTCATGGTGGACGGTATCTCGGCCGTCACCACCGAAGGCGGCTTGAGCGAAGAATTCGTCGGTCTCATCCTCCTCCCCATCGTCGGCAACGCCGCCGAGCACGCCACGGCCGTCACCGTCGCCATGAAGGACAAAATGGATCTGGCCATCGGTGTGGCCGTCGGTTCCTCGATGCAAGTTTCGCTCTTCCTCCTCCCGCTGCTTATCATTATTGGTTGGGGCATGGGTGCCGAAGAGATGACGCTGGCTTTCGACACTTTCCAAATCGTGGTTCTTTTCCTGTCCGTCCTCCTGGTCAACTATCTGATTGGCGACGGCGAAAGCCATTGGCTCGAAGGTGTGCTCCTTATATGCCTGTACATTATAATAGCGGTTTGCGCATGGTGTAAGTTCTTCTCTCCCTTGATTTCGTGTCCGCTGCTTGTTACTGACCACTTTTTGTCCAGTCTATCCCGCTGCGCCAGGCACAGTAGCCTAACACCAAGACACTTATTACCAAGTGTTAATCCCTCCCGGAGACACCATTGCTACAATAATCACAAAGCCTTTTCGAGGCCGTCCCTTGTACAAGTACATACCCGGCTTCCTTGCCACGCCACTGTACATACATTGCTCTTTGTTCCACCCTTGTCCCAGTTCCCTGTATATATCCAGTTATGCGCGGGCAGCTCTCAAGTTTGCCTTTCTTCCTGTCGCGGGCAGGAGTAACCTGCTCGACCAGCATTACATACGAAATAGTGTCTAGTCACGATCTGCGGGCTTTCTTTTTGCGGGGCGTTTACGGAGTTATCTAAGACGGCCGTGTATGAACCAACAAAATTGGATGTGGACGCATGTCTTTTTTCATGAAAGCGGCCACTGGGCGTCGATCAGAAGGACATATACCAGTCACGTGTGACCACTGTTTCAAAGTGGAAATTTAAGCAAGAACTACTATTGAATATGTATATCTAAGAATCAGATTTTGCATTGAACTTCTTGACCTTGTCCTGGCCGTTGATAAATCGTGACGCAAGTAGCGTGGTTTGAGATGGCTGCTGATAAGGCTCCCGAGTTCTATCGCGTTCTTCTACAATTTGAACTCAATATTATTGATTGGCGAGGAGTGGCAATCCTTGCTTTACCAGCCTGTGGAGTTTGGAATGCATCTCTGAAATGGGCAGTTAATGTTGTCACACCCGGATTATCGCCGCCGCTTCTGGGGCTGAGGCCGAAGCCCAAGCCGGAGTTGTCGACGTCAGGGCCGGCGCGGGCTGAATGGGATTCTCAGGCCAAGGAATCTATGTTCTCCAATGCATTATATCCGATACAGGTCGCGAGACTGTCCGCGAGCTGTGTGGACCTCGAGTGAATCTCCCAAGGTGATGTTGCGGGCAGAATTATACGTGAGAATAGCAGGTCCAATCTAGAGTTTACTATCTTTGATTACATTCCATGGCTTCCCTTCTGGCTGGTTCGAGTTCTGGATTGCTTTATTTGTGGATTACTCGTTTGATGGAAGTAGAAACTCTACAGTATCTACGCCTGCCCCTTTATCTCTTCTCTCTTCGCATTTTCCCATCCGCGCTAGGCCAGCTTGATATGAACATGCTTTTGGAAAAAAGAATAAGTCGCGCTGAACCGCATTCTATGAGAACGGATTCCGGTTGCCTTGACTTGTTCTCGGAAATTTAGCTGGGATAGACCTAAAAATGCATGAATTTCAGGCGTCAAATCAGGTGGAAATCACAAGAACTAAATCTGACATGTTTCGGACAACCTCATATATCGACACTCGTTACTGAACCGCATAATGCCTTTCCAAGCCATAAAGGACGGATTTACGGTGACTTCTACTTGTCCGAGCCTCGCAAACAGTGTACGCCATATCATCCTTCCGCTGGTGCTGTTGGTGTTTGTGACGTAATCGAAGTCTAGTTCGGGTAATCCCACCGCCCGAGTTCGGTAATTTCAGACGAACCAGCTAAAAGGCTGAACTGTCTATTCGATTGGCCGTATGATTGCGGTGACCGTTTGTTCAAGTCTCCAGCATGGACGGACAAATAAATATGCCATCATTTCTCACAAGAACGTGAAGAAACCCGTTCACTGGGGACCTAGGCGGTTCCAAACGATAGCTTGCTATTCAATCACCGGCAATCTCATCCCGACTGACCTGCTCCCCGTCGAGGCCATATGAATACGAATATCTTGGAATATCTCAACCACTCCAAAGGATGTCACAGCCCAAGGTCCTCGTGGTAGGCGCCTCGATCGCCGGCCCCATGGCGGCGTACTGGTTGGCCAAAGCTGGGGCCCAAGTCACCATCATCGAGAGATTCCCGCATCTGAGGAAGAACGGACAAAACATCGACATACGTACCGTCGGCGTCACGGTGATGCGCAGAATTCCTGGCATGGAGGAGGCGGTTCGGGCCAAGGCGATTCCCATGAAAGGCATCAGCTTCGTAGACACCCATGGTCGGCGGTACGGAACCCTGATGGCCACAGGCAACCCCGATCAGCAGTCTCTAGTTTCCGAGTACGAGATTCTACGGGGAGACCTGTCTCAGGTCCTGTTCGATCTAACGAAGGACAACCAAAACATCAACTACGTGTTTGGCGAGCAAGTGGCCTCGATGAAATGGGAGCAGCTACCACCACAACCAGACTCCCTGGACAGCCTGGACCATGATCGAATCACCGTGGAGTTCATGAATGGCCACCGTACTACGGTGTTTGATCTTGTCGTAGCCTGCGACGGTGCAACGTCCCGAACCAGAGCTATGGGCCTTGGATGTGGTGCTCGAGACCACGTCCACTCGGCCAACGCTTGGGCTGCCTACTACTCCACACCACCGGGTCAAGATCTCATGAAAGGAGCCAGTGACGGCCTCGGACACGGGTATAATGCCGTTGGTGGACGTATGTTGGGCATCGACGCCCCTGACGCCGCTACTGGATCCAACCGCATCACTCTCATGAACTTTCTCCCTCGTGGCGGCGACCCCGACGGGAAGGCCACGCAGCCGTTTCGGGACGCTGCGAGGAAAGGAGATGGCATGCTCCGGGAATTCGTGGCAAAGCAGGTGGCCGGTGCTGGCTGGATATGCGACGAAGCCGCCGGGGTGATCGCGAACGCGGATGACTTTTATGCCTCGGAGATGGTGCAGATCAAGCTACCGAGTCTGTACAAGGGGCGATTCGCACTTGTCGGCGATGCCGGCTATGCCCCGGGTCCCACCGGTACCGGGACGAGTCTAGCCATGGCGGGGGCATACGTGCTGGCCGGCGAGATCCATCGGCACCGTGGCGACTTGGCGGCGGGACTCCAGGGGTATGATGACCGAATGCGGCCCATTGTTGCCCAGCTGCAGAAGATCCCGCCTCTTGTCCACAACTTCATTGCGCCCCAGACGGCCTGGGGCATTTGGGTACGGAACAATCTCTTTGCGTTTGTTTGCTGGACGGGGTTGATCGACTTTGCCCAGAAATACTTCAGTGCTGCCTTTGCCGAGACGGACAAGACGGGGCTGCCTGATTACTTTGAGGGCATGTGACAAGATCAAGACATGGACGCTTCGATTAGCCTGAAGAATGTTGCCAACATTGAAGTTATATACATAGAGAGCAACAAGGTTTACTTTCTGTCATGTTGAAATAGTTCCACTACATTCATCTGGAGGGTATTAACTGCTATTCTCTCTCCCATTCAATGACTTGCATTCGCTCGTCCAGGACCGCATATGAGTTCCATTCGGCAGAAAACCCGGGCTGCCTGGCCAAGCAGAGGATGGAGCCCAATAGAGGAAGTCATGGAGCAAAAGACACACATTAACAACTTGACAAGGTTATAACTGAATAAAAACTAAAACAAAACCTAACCAGCCTAGTACGCATCTTCTATAAGCCCGCTCGCTCACACGAGAACCAAAGACTGGTCAACGCCGACCTGGACTAGATTGGGTCGTCTCTTCACTACCGCGTCCCCCTTTTCTCTAGCCTTCCTCTCTTCTTCGGCAAGCCCCCAGTCCAACGTCCTCGGGACGTCCCATGTTCGCGTCATGACTAGCCCCCAGTAGCTGAAGACGGCATCCGCTTCCAGGACCCAGTACTTGGGACTCTTGTTGAGGGCTCGCTCCATCGCCAAACCCCCGGTGACCCCGGACACAGTCTGCCAGCCCCATGTAAAACTCTCTTTGAGGGGATGCAGCATAGCTAACACATCGACCGTCTTGGTGGTGTCGCGAAGGAAGGCCTGCAGCGGCGGCTGATCCATCCGCATGCCGTGCGGTGACACCCAGAGCGCGTCGTGGCGCGTCTGGCCGGTTCCAACATCGCCATCACCGCCCGACTCATGAGACCACACGACCACAACAGCAAAGTTGAGTTCGTGCTCGCCTCTTAGGCGGAATGGGGTCAGCCACTCGGGCACTGGGCCTTTGGGATGCAGGGCCTGCCAGCCCGAGCCCTCGTCGCCCATGTCTTGCATGGAGACGATGGTCTCAAAGTACCCCCACTTGCTCATGATGGCAGCAGCCTCTGGCGCGGCGACAACGGGGATACGCCGGTCGAACATGCGCAGTGAAGCCTCGTGGAGGTGATCCGTGTAGTGCATGCTCACGACGATGGCGTCCACCATGGGCTCCTTGCTCGACTTCTCTTGCCGATCGGCGTCAACCAAGCCTGCCTCGGCCGCTTTCCCCTCGATCTCGCGCACGATGTCCCCGACGTCGCCGCCGCTCTGGATGGTGGAGTGCGCAGTTTGTGTCACAGTGGCGACCCAGCTGGCAATGGTGATAGCCGCACCTGACGTCGAGAACCATGGGTCCCAGACGATGTGGTAATACGCCTTGGTGGGCTTCGATGCTGTGGAGGTCTTGTCCCTGGGTACAGGGAAGGACATGAGCCAGCTGTTGTCGCCGTTTAGCGATGTCAGGATCGGGCGAAGCTCTTGGGACTTTGCCAGGTGAGCACCGAGAAGCGCGGAACTGTTGTTGGCGGCCATCTTGACACCCGTACCTTGGCTTTCAGTTTACCAGCAACGAACTGTTTGGGCTGAGTTGGGAGCTCACTGGCAGCAACAGGATCACAACGATGATATAGCACATTCAAAGGACCAGGGATAACATGATGTGCTCGAGGCGACGGTCGAAGCGTTGCTTATCTTTGAGGGATGGACCGCCTGCTCTGACAAGAGGCTAAGACTCGGATATACGAGTCTTGCATTTGGTATCTTCTTGATAGAAACCAGCTGAAGGTCAGGTGGAGATGGTGATGTGATGTGTGTTAGTCTAGCGTACAGTAAGCGGAAGCCCCTTGCGTCATGCCCCTCAATGTTTGGGAGGGCCAACACTCTGGGCTATCTGGGCTGTGTAGCTATATGTAAGCATCATGGGACTCTCTCTTCAACCCTGGTGTATCTGCCACATCGGTTTCCGATGGCATGGGAAAAGGCGTTTCTTCTTGACCGATGCCAAGGACAAAGGACCAAGGACCCAGCTGCCACCAATCACCGTGCCCGGTCCTGAACATCCTTTGGTGAGCAGCAAATAGATGACAGTAGAGGCTCGGCAAGTTGACATATAACTACATAGTTTCGCGGATGGGCTGAAGGAAGCCATAAAGTAGTGAAGTACTGGACATGATTTTGTGCACTTTTGTATTACGGGCGGAACTTGGCCTCAAGCAGTAACCACGGGGGACCCCTACCACCCCGTCACCCCGCGATTGGCTTGCATTAGCGCGGGACTCCAGAGTTCCAGAGCTGAAGCCCGCTGAAGCCCGCTGATGACCGCTAAAGACCGCTAAAGACTCCATTGCCCCAGCACAAAGCACAAGTATCGTGCTTGCAACTTGCAACGTTCAACCCAATCATTGGAACTTCTTCATGTTCCTACACGTCTATCTATCTCCCGACTCTACCTACTCAACCCCCAATCCGGCCCTGCCTTCCATACACTTTAGATATGTCGCCACAAACTGCTCCTCAATCGCCGGTGCTGGACAGTCACTGCTACCGAGAACGTGTTCCCCGACAGTCGAGCCCTTGAACATAGCAGCCGCCGTATCGTCGTTGTAGCCGTCCAATACCGCAGCAATCCGAGCCAACCGACCTTGGGGGAACCTCTGCGCATCCTCCAACGCGCGTCGCTTCCAAGCCCCGAAAGGAACCAACTCTCCCTTACCGCCGCTGGCCGCATTTATCAGCTTGAAGAACTCGTCGCAGCTCGGTGCACCCGCGTTCACGAAGTCGTAGTCACGACCCCTTCGATCTACATCTCGCGTCGTCATCATGTCTACCATGGTCCTGCTTAGATAGTCGATGGGCAACACGGCGGAAAGGTTCGCCTCCACCGACGGGAAAACACCCAGCTCCAGACTGCCCGCGATAAGGTTGTGCAGGAAGTCTCCGCGATCCACTCGGAATTGGCCCGACCTCGTCGATGCTGTCACATATGGTAGCCGGTACACCGTCGCCCTGGCGCCCCGCCAACGAGCCGCGGCCACGAGCCGCTCGGCAACGAACTTGGACGTCCCATAACCGTACTCATGGTCGCCCTCGCCCAGGCCCAGCCCCATGTGTAGAGGCAACGTCGACATGGTCGATACAAGATGCACCGACTTGGCACAACCGCGCGACGCCAGACGGAGAACCTCATGGGCGCTGACTATATTGGGCCCCACATACTCCTTCAATGGCCGCATCCAGTCTACGAGGGCGCCCGAGTGACAGATGACATCAACCTGATCAGCCAGCTCCTCGAACAAGTCCTCGCCCAATCCAAACAAGCGTTGGCCCATGTCACCCACCACGACTTGCATCAGTGACGCGAACCTCGATTCCCAAAGCCCATATCTTTCCAGCGTGCTCACCACCCGCTGCCTTGCCACATCCACACTGTCGGCACGTACCAGGCAATACGTCGTGATACCGCGACTTAGCAGGTCGCCCAGGATGAAGGCACCAACAAAACCCGTGGCACCGGTAAGAAATACAACATCTGGGCATCTGCCAAGCGTCTCCGCATCCTGAGTTACATTGTCGAAGGTGATGCTGCTATCCAGACAACCTTTCCCGATGGCCTCGGTGTCTAATTCGAGAGCCTCGGACACTGTGGTGGCTGACGTGTCGCTGCATGCTGACATGGCGGATGATGATGAAGTATCCACGTCCTGCAGCTGGGATAGCAGGAATTGCGCGAGTGCTTTTAGATTTGGATAGATGAAAGCGATGTTGATAGAAAGGACAAGCCCCGTCAACCTTGCCAGATGGTTGCGAATTTGCACCGCCGTCAGCGAGTCGATGCCAATGTCTTTCAGAGGGAGGCTGACATCCGCGTCTTGAGGTCTTGTAAAGCCCAGTACCTTGGCCACTACCTGTCGGACCATGTTGAGTATGATATCTTTCCTTTGCTCCGGCCCAGCTTCCCTCAATGCCGTCTGTATGTTCATGGCTGGAGGTATCGGGGGACCATGCCGCGCTTTTGGCAGAAGTAGCCGGAGCAATGCCGGCGGGACGCCCCCTTGTTCTTCGTAAAAGTCTTGAAGTCGCCTCAAGTCAAGAGCTGCCGATACTGTTAAGGCAATCCCCTTGTTGACCGCGTCTTGAAGTGACTGCAATCCATCTTCGGGCGCTAGCGGATCAAGTCCAAAGTCGGCCAGGTGAGAAAGGGTGGTGCTGCTGAGCCGGGAAGCCATGCCGTCGCCCGCCCAGGTGCCATATGCCACCGACGAGGCTGGCAGACACTGTGCGCGCCGCAGGTGAGCTAGGGCGTCGAGGAATGTGTTTGCTGCGGCGTAATTCGCGAGTCCCGACATGCCCATAACCCCCGAGATGGACGAGAACATGATGAACATGTCTAGATCTAAATCACGCGTGAACTGATGCAGAAGCCACGCGCCGTGGACTTTGGGCCGCAGGGTTGTTGCACATCGCGCCGGCGTCATCGTTGACAGAACACCCGAGTCTGAAACGCCAGCTGCGTGGATTACACCTCTCAGCGGTCGTTCCTTTCCGAACATGGCCACAATGCTCTTAACACTTTCAGCATTTGCTATATCCCCCGTAATCACAGTGACATTGGTGCCAGCCCTGTGAAGATCATTGATCAAGGCTTGGGCGCCTGGCGTTTCCACGCCCTTGCGCGAGCTCAATACCAAATCGCGAATCGAGTGTTCTCGGACTAGCCATCTCGCCACACGAGCTCCGAGGTCACCGAAACCACCCGTTATCAGTACTGCTCCATCAGTTCGCAGCAGCGGTTTTGTTGAGTTCTTGGGGCTATTTTGGATACGCTGCATCCTCGGCACTAGCACCTCCCTGAGACCTACGACACATTCAGGCTCTTCATCGAGAGCTAGTGCGCAAGCCAAAGACGCCCCTGTGTCAACACCCGGATCTTCTCCTACATCAATCAAACGCAGATGTAGTTCTGGATGCTCACTGCGAGCAGTGCGCATCAGACCCCAAAGTGGTGCGGCCCCAAGCTTGAGGACCCGGTCACTTGCCTCGATTCCCGTGCCCACGGCGCCACGAGTGATCCACACAAGACGTGGAGTGAAATGCATCTCGGAAGCCTCCTGCAGCTGCTTCAGTCCCTTTGTGACGAGGTCTTGAGCTTGAGATAGGAGGGTAATGTCCGAGTCCCACAGACAAACCAAGCCGTCCAGCATTGCGGCATCACTGATATGTTCAGTTGCGGACATGCGCAAGCCCGTACGTGGCAGTATAGATTCTATCTGTTGTGTCCAAGCTGTGTGTTCAGCCGGGCGCAAGAGCCCCCAGGTTCCATGAAGACGATCATGAGGGCGATGCTTTCTCAACTCCACTGCATGCCAGGCTATCTCGAATTGATGGCTCTCAGGTAGAGGCCGGCGAATGTAGTCTGTTTTCTCCTCCGGGCGAGACTTTCTGCCAAAACTGGCATGGTAATCTCTTTGGAAAGCGTAGGTCGGCAACTCGACGCGCCTGCACCCAAGTGGTTCGAAGAAGGCTGGCCAATTGACTGATTTATGCCTGATATGCAGGCAAGCAAGACTGCGTTGGAGAACAGACATGTCATCTTGACCACGAATGAGCGAAGGCAGCCAACTATGCGACGCGGCATGCTGGCTGTCGGCAAGAGTGGCTACGCCCAAACCACATAACACAGGCTGCGGGCCCAGCTCCAGGAAGACATTGGCGCCTTGATCAGACAACTGCCGGATCCCATCACTGAAGCGAACTGGCTCGCGCGCCTGCCGAACCCAGTAATCGGCGGTCTCGAGCTCACCTGGTTCGACTAACTTGGCGTGTATACTGCTGACGATGTGCAGCTGAGGCTTTTCGAACCGCACCGTTTCCGCCACATCTCGAAACTCGTCGAGCATACCATCTATGTAGCGGGAGTGAAACGCATGGCCGCTCGCTACACTCGTAGTCTTGCGGCCCAGTGTCGAAAAGTATTCTGTCACTCTGTCGACCGAGACTCTGTCGCCTGAAATGACTGTTTGCCTGGGCGCATTGTACAGTCCGATATCGACGCTTTGTCCGACGTTCAATTCGGAGATGGCGTCTTTCACCTCAGCAGCGGTGGCTTCTAGCGACACCATCATCGTGTCATCAGACTGGGCCTGCATCAATCGACCGCGTGCAGCCACCAATCTACACGCATCCGCCAGATTCATGACGCCTGCGACATGTGCTACCACCAGTTCGCCCAGACTATGGCCGAGAACAAGGTCTGGCGTGACCCCCCAGCTCTGCCACAATCGCCAGAGTGCCACCCCCACGGCGAACAAAGCGGGCTGGCCAATGTCGGTGCGGTTCAGCATCTCTGCTGCATGGCTACCAGGTTCTGCCCACATGACATCGAGCAGCGGCTGCTCCAACTCGGTAAACTCGTGGACGATCTCATCGAGGGCTTCACGGAAGATGGGATGCGACCCATAGAGATGTTTGCCCATACCTACCCATTGGCTTCCTTGCCCTGTGAAGAGCATAGCTAGCTTGGGCTTGTGTGTTTCTGTCGTCTCGGTGCCATGCGACGCGAGAGAGCTAGGTTGCATGATGGATTTCAGCTGGTCTAGGAGCTCGAGCTTATTGCCGGCCAGCAAGACCTGTCGTTTGCGAAACTGAGTGCGAGTAGTCGCCAGAGAAAAAGCCGCGTCTTCGAGGTTCTTGTCATCATTCATGCCGTCGATATATTGATAGAGCTTTTCTGCTTGCATTTTGAGCGCCTCATCGGTGTGCCCTGTGACGATGAATGGGAGGGCATCTACTCTTTGTTTCACCGACCTTGGCATCTCAGCAGCCTGCGTTTCTCTAGGCGGCTCTTCGACAACTACGTGAGCGTTGGTTCCGCCAATTCCAAAGGCGCTGACACCAGCCCGGCGTACTCGATTGCTCTGTGTAGGCCATGGGCGTTTGTTCATCACTGGAGCCATCTTGACACGGTCCCAGTCTACTGCCGAGGTTGGCTTCTTGACATGTAGAGTCTGCGGTAGTGTGCTGTGCTGGATGGATAGTACGACCTTGAGCAATCCTACTAGGCCAGCAGCCGCTTGAGTGTGACTGATGTTGGACTTGGCCGAGCCGACCAACAGGGGCTTCGAGCCGATACGAGTGGGACCAAATACCTCGCCAAGTGCCGTGGCCTCGATGGGATCGCCCAACTTGGTCCCCGTGCCATGCGCCTCGATGTAGTCGATGTCGCTAGGTTCCAGCCTGGCGGCATGCAGAGCTGTTCGTACCAATCGTTGCTGAGCAGAGCCGCTAGGCGTTGTCAAAGTCGCACTGCGCCCGTCGTGATTGACGGCCGTTCCGCGTAATACGGCATGCACGATATCACCATCGCGCCGAGCATTCGACAAGCGCTTCAGGACCACAGTGACGCAGCCCTCGGACCACCCCGTGCCCTGCGTATCGGAGGAGAACGACCGACAGCGGCCGTCAGGTGAGCTACCGTTCAGCCGGCTGAATTCGACGTGCAGACCAGGGTTCAGCATGAGACTCACGCCTCCCGAGATAGCCAAGTCACATTCGCCGTGGCGCAGGGCTTGACAAGCCAGATGAGTCGTCACCAACGACGACGAGCACGCTGTGTCGATGGTCATGGCCGGGCCTTGGAGGCCCAAGTGGAAGGAGATTCGGCCGGACATGGTGCCCGCGGCCGAGCCGGTTACTGTGTATCCGCCGAGATCCTCCAGGTCTTTGACGGCGTTCGGGTTGAGACTCTGATGGGACAAGATGTTATTTGTGCCAATGAATACCCCAGTCTGGCTACCTCTCAGCTTTTCCGCTGTGTACCCCGCGCGCTCAAAGCCCTCCCAGCAAGTCTCCAGCATCATATACTGCGCAGGGTCTAGCGAGTGTGCCTCACGTGGTGAGACGCCGAAGAAAGAGATGTCGAAAGCGTCAATGGAGCGAATGAAACCACCCTGGCGGCAATACGACTCCTTTGAGGCCGAGCTGATGCTCTCAGGCCATCGGCCCTCCGGCACTTCAATGATAGATTCGCCGCCGCCATACAGCAGATTCCAAAAGTCCTCAGGTGTTGTGATGTCCACGGGGAGCCGGCATGCCATTGAGACAATCGCGATATCATCGACATCTCCCTCAGGGAGCTGCCTCGGATTTGACATGGGGTTGATGGTTAGTTCACTGGTCCCAGGCGAACTGCTCAAGTATGCTGCCAATGCCTTGATGGTGTAGTGTTCAAACAGCCTGGAAGTCGAAACGTGCCGGCCTAGTTGATTTTCCAGCTCTTTTTGGACGCGAATAACTCGCACGGAATCGCCCCCAACCTCGAAGAAATTGTCATCAAGTCCTACCCTATCATGACCAAGCACCTCAGCCCAGACGGCCAGTAACCGGCCCTCCATCTCCGTGGCAGGCATCGCATCGATAACTGGCGGTACCGGCGCAACCACCTCTGGCAAGACCAGGCGGTCGATCTTGCCATTGGCAGTCACAGGCAGGGTTTGCATCCCGACAAAGAATGCGGGCACCATGTAGGCTGGCAGCCTCTCAGTCAACCATTTCCGAAGCAGGTGACTAGTCTCTGTTTCTGCGCCCTGACCCTTGGCACTCCTCAGTGTTCCCAATGACGGCACGTAATACGCTACGAGTCGATCTCCGCGACACACCACCACCGCTGCAGCGACACCCTTATGCTTGGTGAGGGCCGCCTCGACATCGCCTAGCTCGATCCTGTGGCCCCGGATCTTGACCTGCTGGTCGATCCTGCCCATGACGGCCACCCTTCCAGGATGCACCCACCGAGCAAGATCCCCTGTCCGGTACATAAAGCCGTCATGGAAGGGGTTTCGGAGAAAACTAGACTGACTTAACTCTGGGTTATGACGATAACCACGGGCCACTCCAGCCCCTCCGATGTACAACTCGCCAGGATCACCGATGGCAACTGGCGACAGGTTCGCGTCCAGTATGTAGAGATGGCCATTGGTGATGGGGTCGCCGATGAAAATATCATCGCCGCGACATACCCTCCAGATACTCGCGTACACGGTCGCCTCCGTCGGACCATACATGTTCCACAGCACATCACCGCACTGGAGCAAGCCATCTGCCAGTGTCCTCGACATGGCCTCGCCGCCGCACAAGATCTTTTCGAGTCGTGGCTCACCACGCCAACCCCAAGTCAACATCATCTGCCAAACAGCTGGCGTCCCTTGCATCATCGTGATTTTATGCTGCCCCATGAGCCTGACCATTGCCGCGGGGTCCTTGATATCTTCTCTCTGGGCCAGGACTACTGTGCCGCCGCAGAGAAGCGGTAAGTACATCTCAAGGACGGCCATGTCGAACGAAACCGTGGTGATGGCGAGTAAACGATCTGTCTCACTGCATCCAGGCTGCTGTTGCATCGATAAGAGCAGATTCGAGACACTGCCATGGCTTATCTCGACGCCCTTGGGCCGTCCAGTGGACCCAGAGGTGTACATAACATAGATGAGATCGTGGTTCGAGATTGGCACGTTCAAATTGTCGCTCCCCAGGTTTGACAGCAGCATCGTGTGCAGAGCAGCGTTGACGGTCAGAGATACACTACTCCGGGTCGAATTGGAATCAAGTGCTGAGGTATAGTTTGTCACGAGCAATTTCGGGTTCGCATCTTCCATCATCTGGGTCTTTCGCTCTGCAGGAAGCCAAGGATCAATGGGCACATATGTGGCACCCGCCTTCATGACTGCCAGTAATACCACGATGAGGTCGACCGAGCGGTCTAGCGCCACGCCGACCACATCGCCATGCCCAACGTCATGGCGCACAAGAACTCTGGCGAATCGATTGGCCTGTGCGTTGAGCTCCCCAAAGGTGAGGGTGGCGTCGCCGCATATCAAGGCAGTCTTGTCACTGTAAGCCTCCGCGGTCCGTTCGAACAGATGGTGAAAGCACGGCCTCGACATCGTGGTATCATCGGTTCTGCTACTGAATTCGTCTTCTTGTTCCTCAAGCTGAGGGTCATCGGCACAATCGGTCAAATTCTTCATGGCGGGCAAGCTGTTACGGAAGTAACTTTGGTGGTTTTTGGCTCTTCGTTGCGTATGCGGAAGCTGGACTTGCACAAGGTCTATCAAAGGCTGATACTCGGTATACCATGATATGCCATAGTGTGCAATATGTACTACGCGAGGCATACCGGTCTTGGACTCATCGAGATATTGCCACCTCGCTATCGTGAAGATCCTACAGCTGCCACTATTCCCATTATGCTTAGCATGGACCGAACCACGACCCAGTTGTCTATCGTGACATGGTTGAGTCTTCTTGATCTTCCGCGTGGTTTGGACTGGTTAAGGAAAAACGTATACTATCCCGCTAGGCAGCAGTCCCTGCAACGTACTTTCGACACTCAGGAGTCTACTGTAGTATACTAGCCAAAGGAATCCGGGACGGTGGACTAGGTTTGCGATCCTCTGAAGGATAGCCTAATGCGCACTACGTCTATATCATTCCCCGCATTTCGCCTTTCTTTCCTGGAGTCGTCGAGTATACGTCAATCCGCCGTTAAGAGATTGGGCGGGGCTTGGAGGTAAAGTGAGTGGCCTACCGAAAGGGCTAGTTGCTGACAAATCTGCGGTAGAGATGTCTTGATTCCATTGGAGATAAATATACCCCGGCTTTAACACCTTGATCGCATCATCCTTAATACTAGGCATCGTCTCAACTTCGTCCTTCATCACACCCCTTCACGCACTTTTCATCCTTGTCTTGACAGTCGCCTTACCCCTTTCGACTCTCTACGCGTCACCGTCATGGTAGTAGTTGCAGTCGCCGGAGGCCTCGGCGACCTGGGAGGCCTGATTACCCAAGCTCTGCTTGAAACGGGTAGGCATGAGGTTTACATCCTGTCCCGAAAGGTTTGCCAAACTGGTCCCGATGTCTCATCTCATTGGCTAAATTGTCCGCAGAAAGCTGAAAACGTCACCAGTCGTGTATCGCCCTTGACGGAAAAGCGCTACTTTCCCGTCATTCAAACCGATTATTCATCGGAGGATCGGCTGACAGAGCAGCTTACAGAGCACGGCGTGCAAGTCGTCATCTGTGCCTTCATCATGGACTCCGAGTCGGCGTCGGACGCCCAGGTGCGACTGATCCGCGCAGCTGAGAGGTGCCCTTGTGTCCAGCGCTTCATTCCCACCGAGTTCAACGTCGAATACGATGTTGGCGACGAGGTGCTTCCGTACCCGGAGAAGCGTTTTCACATGCTGGGCCGACAGGAGCTCGAGAAGACGCGCACGCTCGAGTACACCTACATCTATCCGGGCATGTTCATGGACTACTTTGGTCTGCCCCGGGTGAAGAGTGTGCTACGTCCGCTGTGCTTCTTCGTCGACCCGGCGCATGCCCAGGCCGTACTACCTGACGACGGAGAAGCGAAGATGAGCATGACGTTCACCACGGACTTTGCGCGTTATCTGGCGATGGCCCTCGATCTCAACGTCTGGCCCCGCATCATGTCTACAGTCACTAGCACCGTCACCCTCAATGAGCTAGTACGGCTCGTGGAAAAGAGTCTGGGCCGGCCGCTCCAGGTGTGCTACCAACCGGTCGCGACCCTGTTGCAGCACACAGGGATGGACCTCCCAACCAACATGGAGATCGCCAAGCGCTGGACCGAGCGGGGTGGCCTGGATCAGCTACGCGGCTTGATCGCCGACCTTGAAGCGGGTGTTGCACTGGGTGCATATGATTTGACGCAGCTGGCCGGTCACCTGGACCTTGTCAAGACATTTGAGGAGAGAGCCCCGGCGCCGAGACGTATTGAAGACGTGGTCGAGGAGGCTTGGAGGCCGGAATCTGTCGATAGCCAATGAATATCGAGAAATGGGTCAATGTAACCGTCGTGGGAGCCCGGGGTTTGAATGCTTACGACAACAGATAATGGGTGCATTCTTGCTCTGCTATACGAAATCTGCATGCATGAATCACAAGCTTCACCAGTATCGCGCCAATCCCTGCTGAAAAGGTGTTTGCTGAAGATTCCTATAGGATTCGTGCTACCTGAAATCGCCTAGGCAGTAGTGGCCGCCTGCCTATGCGAGGTACTTTCGGTGTTGCTAGCTTTCTCAGTATCGTGGTCCCTATCCAGGATAGAGAGACAACGATCCTTGAGATTCTCGTACTTTACGGTCTATGTGACCTTCCAGGGAATCGCTTACGCACTTCTTAACTGAGCGCGAATTGAGGGGTGTGAAGTAGATGACTCTGGAGGCTGTAGGATATTTGTAGAAATAATTAGCCATCTGTTGTTCACTGCGATGGTGCATCATTCTCATCTAGAATAACCCAGTATACCTCGAGTAACCATAATTCTTTCTGGTATTATACACATTTTACTTCAGGTGTCTGCCCAATATCAATATGGCAAATTCGGCACCTCAATTGCAGCATATTCAAGCCTCTGCGGGTCGTGACACCATTCTGCGCGCTCTACGCGAGGACGGAGCTGTCGTCATCAAGGGATTGTTCACCAAAGACCAGATCCGCCGACTGAACCAGGAAGTGCAGCCCTCTGTCGACAAACTACGTGTGGGATCGAATCACACTGAAGAGTGGGTACAAGACTTCCATGGCGACAACACCAAACGCCTGAACAACGTCGTCTCCTTGAGCCCTACCTTCCGACATGAGATACTCGAGAGCGACTTGATTCACCAGTGCTGCGAGGCCATCTACCTCGAGGATGCTGGGGGCTACTGGATGAACTCGGCCCAGGTCATCGACATCAGGCCAGGCAGCCGTGCTCAGCCGCTACACCGAGACCAGTGGCAGTTTCCCATCTTCACGCACGCCGGGCCTGACGCGCCCGAGGCGAGCATCAACTTCGTCGTGGCGTTGACCGAGTTCACCGACGCCAATGGGGCGACCCGCGTCATCCCGGGCAGCCACCGTTGGAAGGACCTCAGCGAGAACGGGGCCCCCGAAGACACCATCCCCGCGGAGATGGAGGTTGGGGATGCCTGCTTCATTACCGGCAAGGTGGTACACGGAGGCGGCGCCAACGTCACCGACAGCGCCACGCGACGGGCCATCACGCTGGTCTTTCAGTGCTCGTACCTTACCCCGGAGGAGGCGTATCCTTTCAACGTGCCTCCAGACGTGGCGCGGACGCTCAGTCCACGGGGGCAGCGCATGATTGGATTTCGTTCCCAGTTCCTGAAGAACAGCCCGGGGGTCTGGAAGCGGGACTATGGCGAGCCTGACGAAGTGTATTGTTAGTAGCTACATGGAAGCAGCCAAGCTTCCTTCGCTGCAACGTTGGAAACGTGACGTGTGGCTTCTGTCAGTCCGTAGATGGTAGGGAGAGGAGGGAAAGGAAAGAAAAGGAATAGGGGATGTAGCTAAAAAGACAAAGTGGCCAAGATCGCGGTATCAATTCCTGCGCATCCGGATGGTTTCCTTGACTAGTCGTCATCAAGATTAGCATTGAGCGGGTCTCTGGTCTTGGTCAACTCCAAGATAGGCAGTAGCTGACAGTTGCCTGATGAGTCACTCTCCATTGAATACTCGGACAAGGGTCGTGATCCATGCAGGATGACAAAAATTTAGGTTGATCTGACTTCAGGGGCGTGCACCCCGGGGCTCACCCCCGGCCAGATAAAATGGACCTGTCCGCTAAGCCGCGAACCTGCCTGGAAGTTAGTGTACGCATGTCCCCGTCAACATGTATTCAAGACCCCCTAATCCATCGAGCTGCGTCAAGCCCTGTGGAGGGATTCCAACTTTCGCCAGACGAGAAATGCATAGCGCTACACCCTCGCTTAGAAGAACTGCGCTAACCTTAGTATATCTTGGCCAATCCTGCCAAATTGCTATCTCCTATATTGCATACACGAAGTGTTGTTTCATCCGGATAGAAGAATACCATTTATGAGTTTGGGGACATTATAACCGAGCTAAGTGTCCCTCATCACCCCCTATGAGCACCCAGTCAAGTAGCAAGTGATTAGAAACCACGATGTCAAGAACGGAAAAGACCACATGCCATCCTTCATGGTTCCAGGCCAGGCCAAACACCTACGTGCAGCGATATGGCTTCCAGGAAGTTCTGTACAACGCCATATGCGTTCCTCCCGGATCCCCAGGCCTTCTCCTGATCGGCTCATACGTCACCTTCAAGTACATTCCTTCTCCAACACCGGCAGGCATCAAGAGGAAACAACCCTTAGAAGACCTGGTCCCTCGACTCCGCCATGCCTGGCTACAGGTGCGTCGGCAATACCCAGAGTTGGCGGCCGAGAATTTGCCGGAGGGCAAGACGTACATATCCCCTTCGTCCCCAGCTGACCTTGAAGCCTGGCTCCAAGACACCTTCATTGTGGCCCCAGGCGAGACCTTTTCGGATCGGTGGATGAGACTTGTAAAGACCCGCCAAATGACAATGTACTTTTTCCCAGAGGAAAGACAGTTGTTTCTGCAAGGCGAACACATCATCTTCGATGGTCGCGGTCTCATGAACTTCTGGGACCTATTCTTCCAGTCCCTTGCGTCACAATCACCCGCAACTCTCCCGACCGCGATAGAAGCCTGGGTGGATGGATCTGACGTGTCACTTCTCTCGCCCCGATCTGAAGATATCTTGGATATGACAGAGAAGCAGCCCGGCCGCGGCGAGGAGCGGGCGCTGGAGATGCTGGCCCCGGTAGTCGCGATGGATGCCCCTATCACGTTCCCCTTCCCTCGTCCCTTTTCCCCAGCTTCCTCGCATAACAGATTCCACACTCTGCGCATCAGTCACCGCCATACGTCCGCCATCACTTCCGCCTGTCGGGCGCAAAGACTGAGTGTCACGGGAGCCTGGCACGCCGCCATGGTGCGCGCCATCCAGTGCACCCAAGCAGAGCGACTGGACCAACAACGCCAACTAGGCTACGACTTGGGTGAAGTACGGGCGGGCACGCAGTTTGCCTGCTTTGGCAACTTCGACCTTCGTCGGTACTTCCCAAGTCCTACTAGGGGCCTTCCAGCTCCGTTAACCGCCGCCCCCCAAAGAGTCCACAATGGTGTCTTGGGCAACCACCATTGTGTGATACCTTTCGTTGTGTCAGCTCCCGAAAGCAAGACGTTTGGCGACTTGGCGCGTGAGACCAGCGCATACTACGCCCAAGACTTGCCCAAGGCTGACCCCGATGTCTGGAGCGCACTCGGTCCCATGATCCGGCAACTGGTGCCCGACTTTGTACGGGCGAAGGGCTCCGACAAGCCACTCGAGGAGACCACGCCGGCTCTGTCCAGCCTGGGCGTTGTTGACCAGTTCATAGGGTCCAAATACACCGACACGAAGGAGATGGGGGCCGGTGTTTGGGAACTGGAGGATGCGTGGTTTGGGAACACCGTGACTGGTCCATGGCTGGAGTGTTTCATGTGGTCATGGCAGGGACGCATGACGCTCAACTCGTGTTACAATCCTGCCTACTATGACAAAGGCGATTTGGAGAAGTTTCATCAGCTGGTGGTGCAGAAGCTGCTCATTGGCCTGGGCATTACGGATCAGGCAAACCTGTGATGTTCTATGGCGACGCCGCTCACTTTGATGGACTATGTCATATCTTTTTCTTCTTCTTATCTTCTTTTCTTTACGCAGTTCGGCTCATATTAAGTTTCTTTGACACAATTAAGAGGCTTTCCAACACCTTGATTTGAATCTGGCGACTTGTCAAAAGCTGCCAAAGCTCGGAAACCATGTCGTACTAAACTTTGTATTGCGAGTGTTACTCATTGTAACCACCAATAACTTTGAAACCCGAAATTATTCACCCCGGGCAATATTCGTATATTTAGGCAGCAGTATAAGTCGCTTTAATTAGTCGTAGGCTAAGCGGTCCCAGAGGGCAGAAAATGGAGCGGCGCGGCTTTTCCTCTTTACCTATTTGAGGGGTTCTGAATAGCTGCACACCCCATTGAGTAGATTTTTCTGGAATACCATATTGCAGGCGGCAAGAATAGTTCTTCGATCAAATGTATGTCCCTCTCGTCATGGCCTGTTTATGGGCAGTCGGGGTTTGTGCCTCCCCCGAGGACAAATGGCCGGAACCAAAGGTGGTGTATCGTCCACCTCTGCAGGCCGGCGATGTCAACTGCCGCTATTCAGCAACTACATCTGGAGACGTCGACCCGAAGACGTGCGAGAGACTTTCCGATCGCTACGAGATCACCATCGACAAGTTCTTCCTGCTGAACCCCACTGTGGAGCGGAACTGCAGCAATGTCCAGCCACATACTGAGTATTGCGTTCGTGGCTGTAAGTCCGACCCTGATACCAAATACACTGTGACTAGGAAAAGCCTAGCTTACACAGAAGGTTGAAAATAGTCATAGAGCCTGTTTGGGCTTACGATGGGCGATGCGGCCCCAAGTATCGTGACGCAAGCTGCTCTGGCATGAAGATGGGCCAGTGTTGCAACAAAAGAACTTGGAGATGTGGCAATTCGGTGTAAGATTTCCTTTTCTTTATTCACCATAGGGTATTCAACTTGGCCCTCGGGTAAATACTGCCGCTGACGTCCCCTATGCTCTTCAGAGTGGACTGCCACCCGGAGATTTGTTACAAGGGTGGAATGAGCGTCTGTGGACGGCCCAGCCGCTACGCTACGACATGGACCAAGGATGGAACCTGCGGATACATACTTGGTGAGCGTTGGTGTGCTGGTGACAGCACTGTCTGCTGCAAAAATCTCGAAGAGAATGACTATTGTGGTAGTGGCGTGGGTTTTATAATAAGCGACCGTGAAACGATTCACTCTACCAAGATCCGGAGATGGCGTACTGACCTGAATGGTCCGATGCCTGAACGCCAGCGCTGGAACTAGACTGGGTAGAACACATGGGTACTGGAGGTTAAGACTTCATTAAAAAGAAGATTCGCTGATTTCAGCGGATTCCAGCTGGTGAAACTGACTGCAAATATACGTATGCGAAACACAGATAGCTCTTTCAAATCTCATGAGAGATAAACCCCCAAACCATTGTCCAGGCTACCGAAGCCACCAGCCAGCGAGCCTGAGCCCCGATTTTCAACCCTGGCGATGAGTTGGAGGGCGATGTCGAGACACCAAGACTAGACGACGACGGAGATGCTGACGGCGTTGTGGTGGGCGCATCCTGCAAGAGAGACGACTTGGATGGAGCTATGCTCGTCAGTGGCGAGGGGCTGCATGTGGCAGCGGTCTTGTCCATAGAGATAGTCTGGGGAAGGGCAATTTCGCTCATGCCCGGTACAATAGTCCGGGTGACGACCCGTGCCGACGGCACAGCAAGCGGGTTGGAGAGCGTGGCGACCACTGTGTGGTCCCACACCGAGCGGCAGTTCACAATGCCCGGGAACTCTGTCGGTGCAGCGGCGCAGGTAAAGTGCCTTTGGCCCTGCGAGTTAGCATCATTACTTGTAGGATTGGAGATGGGATGGCTCAATTACACAGAGGTAGGCTTTCCGGTTTCCCACGGGTAAGTCCGAGTCTCCGGGCAGCATATGGTCAGAGTGTGTAACTCGGTCCCGGTTGTAGCAGGGCCGACCGCGGATGTAGCCGTTGCAGTTATGCTGCCGATCGAAGTGCAAGCTGGCGTGTAGCTGGGCCCGCAGACCGGAGTGGAGTGTACACAAGCCATGATGGAAGAGTCGGAGGCAGCTCAAGTTCGGCTTGCAAGTGATTTGGGGCTTTTGGTAGGCGATGATGGAATCTTGGAATGGCGTCGGTCCTGGTTTTGTACACCCTCTGGTCAGTGGGCTGAGCTCATCGCCAATTTCTGGCACTGATGACTCCGGCTCCATAAGTCACGATTCCTAGACCGTTGAAGCTACGCCTGATCTTTCGCGTAAGCCCAAATATGGAGACAACAAAGAGGGCTAGATCACGCCGCCAAGATATGTCGGGAGCCTACATCAAAGCTTAGCGTTCCAGTTCGGGAAGGTGGCCGAGATGCTGTGGGGTTGCTACAGAGGAACTGGGCCGTCGAAGCCAACGCTTCAGCTCGACAGTTGAGGCGCAGTCACAGTTATACGGTTAGATGGGGAACATGTGGAGCATGGGAAACATGGGGACGTCTACCCTCGTTGTGCACAGCCGTGGGATAACAAATCCAGCCATGGAATAACAAGTCGAGGTCTTGGCATTGGATCGTTGCAAGAAGAGTCGCAAAACTAACACTGCGATACGGATCGCGCTACTCGGGCAGCTGTCTGTGGCCTGCCTTGTCGATATCAGAATATAACTGCTGGGGAATGATGGAAAACTCTCGAGCAATGCCCAGGAAAGTGATTAGTACTTTGCGCCTACGCCCTTGAGTCCAGCGTGATTCGCAAGCCCTTGGAGTCTCGACTGGCCAGGGCATTAAAGCCATCCTCGGTCAACTTCAAGTCCCTCTCGTAGTCTACATTCCACAGTTGCAGTCGAGAGCCGAGTCTTCGTACGACAGCTGCTACGGTGATGTACAGTTCGGCCCAAGCCATGTTCATGCCGGCGCACATCCGACTGCCTCCCCCAAAGATGACGAGGTTGTCGCGGCATTTGCGAGCAGAAGGGCTATCAAAAGGGATCCAGCGCTCGGGGATGAAGGATTCCGGCTTGGGGTAGACGTCAGGGTCCTCGAGGAAGTCCATTAGCGTCATGCCCACCGGCACACCCCTCGGGATGACCACGTCACCGTACTGAAATGACACCTCGGGCGAGATACGCATGAAACGGTGAGGAACGCCTTTGCTGAGACGGAGTCCTTCATGCACAACGGCCGTCAGATAAGGCAGCTTCTCCAGCACGGCCCATGGAGGGAGGACGGCCTCATCCGGTATCGCAGCTGCCAGCTCTTCAGACAGTCGCCCCATGCAATCCGGATGACGGAGCAAAAAGTAGATGGTGTGCTCCATGGCCTTGGCAGTGGTCATGGTACCGGCGCCCGTCAGCGTATGTGCCTCGTCGACGAGTCGCATCTCCGACTTTTCTTCGACAGCCACCTCGGCTTCCAATATGCCATCGAATATGGTAGGAAACTCGGGTTGTACAACACTTTTGCGCCCTTGGGCGCTGTCGCTGTGTCTTTGGATCACCTCCCGTACTTTCTCGTCCAGTTCCGTTTGACGCCGTTTTGCCGCCTGCACCGCCGCCGAAGTCGAGGCCGTGGCCAGGCTCGGAAACAGACCCAGGGGTAAATGGATCCATGGCAGATGGCGGACCAAATTTCCACCCCGGCTGGACACTACCATGTTCTCGTACCAATCTTTGCAGAGGTCCTCGTCCTCGATGGTGTTGTAGGAGACCCCGAAGCAAAGATGCGTCACCACGTCCAGGGTCAGAGCCGCAAATGCGTGGGTTAAGGACACGACTTGACTGTGAGACGCAAGTTGCTCGAGGCGCTCACAGAGACGGTCGACCTTGCAGGCGATGAGAGGCTCCAGCACACGGATGGAAGCTTTGGAAAAAAACGGATTGAGCTGGCTCCTACGTTGCCTGTGCAGGTCGTGCTCGAGGGTTTTGAAAGCCGAAAGTCTTGTCCATCTTCGGATTGCACTCATCAGAAAACGCGAATAGAGAGTAACACGAACGTCAGGAAAGAACGTACGACTGTCGAATGAACCACTGGCATTTGTCTGATTTTCTTTTTGAAGAGTTCGTGTACAATACAGGGAAGAAGTTAGGATCATTGCAATGAACTTGCTTGGGGTTTATGCGAATGAAAGGGCCTGCATTTCTCATTAGATGACAGCAAGCCGCCGGTAATGTCGTTGTGTTTACCATATGTCTTGTGCAGCTCGCGGATCTTCCACGTGTACCTCCCTCCTTTCCACACATCGTAGTAAAACTCGTACCAATAGGACAGTATTGCCAATTTCGGTCCGGGGAAGTCTGACGCCGGGCTCAAGTACAATCGGTAGATCGAAACTCCAACGAGGTACAATATGAAGAGCAGCGGAACAAGAACAATGATGTTCTGTACCCCCTGAAGCTCTGTGAAGCTCTGAAGTGGATACTCCATGTCGGGTTTCGGAGGTTGATCATAGTAGAACTGGATAGAGACAGTCAAGTTAGTCGCCGGGCTGTTCAGCCAGCCTTCATATTGCCGGTTTGATTATGCTATCGTATGAGCGGGGTATGATGAAGATACGGGACGCAGGCTGTTACTCAGCCCGTGTCCTCTGACGCGACGAGATGGTGTGCGTATGTAACCTGAGATGCAACTAACTTGTGCCACTCGCATTTTGGAGGTATTATCAGCCAATTAAAACTACTGATCTCCAAATTCCTTACTCCAAACATTCTGCATACTTGTTTCCGAGTGCCTTATCACATATCCTGTATGTAGCTGACAGTGTAGGCTTTTCTTTAGGCTTTATCAATACAGTTGTTCACAGCACCCCCAAGGAGCTGGCGGCAGCGTCTCGTGATCAAGCCAAACCTGGACCAAACTTTTTCGCAGTTTTGGAACACCATATTAATAGATAAGCCGATTGGGCAGACTAATCAAGCTACCCCCTATGATATGGTCCCAACTTGACCACACGATGAACGGCGAACAACTCAAGACAAACAAGACGACCGAGTCTGCTGTGGAAGTGGTCCAGTATGAGCAGGTACTGTAAACCCAGCAAGATTAAGGCGACATCAAATGAAGCTAACATAGTGAAAGGGCGTCGATGAAGCGGTGGACATTGTGGCGGGACATGAAGAAAACGAGCAGCTGGATCCATCAACGACCAGGAGACTGCGTAACAAGATTGACAGAATCATACTGCCTCTACTCTTCGCAATTTATATACGTGAGCGATCCGTTCAACCTTGAAACAGTCATATCCAACTAACTCTGGCACAGTTCAGTTCATGGACAAGTAAGCTACTTTCTCCACGAAAAGGGGGATTTGAGAATGATAACTTACCCAGAAACACCATCGGAGCTTCGGCCGTCTTGGGCATCATCGAAGACAATCATCTTTCGGCTGACCAATTCAACACGCTGGGATCAGCCTTTTATATTGGTAAGGTTGACATGCCCCCTCCTCTCACATCTCTGCCACATTACCTAACCCTGGCTGCAGGCTACTTGGTATTCGCGTATCCACACTCGTGGGCCCTCCAGAGATTTCCCGTCGCCAAGTACCTGGCTGCAAACATCTTTCTCTGGTCTGTTCTCTTGGGCCTCCAATGCCTGTGCACCAGTTTCGGCGGTCTATGTGAGTGACTTCTCACTCCATCCTGGCTAGCCCACGATTGACAAGCCCCAGTCGCCCTTCGCTTCCTCCTTGGGGGTTCAGAAGGCTGCGTGACCAATGCCTTGATGTTGGTGATGTCCATGTTCTACAACCGAACCGAGACGGGGCAGCGAATTGGATGGACGCTCCAGGGCAACGGTGTGTCGCAGATCATCTCGGGCTTCCTGGCCTTTGGTGTTGCGCACTCCAGTGCCGCAAAGAGACCCGCCCCCTGGCAGCTGCTTCTCATCATCTACGTAGGTCTGACTCTGTTGACGGCGGCTTGCTTTCTCGTTTTCTTTCCCGACAGTCCCGTCAAGGCCAGGTTTCTATCGACGGAAGAGAAGTTCATGGCAGTCAAGAGAGTCGAGTCCAACCAGAGCGGGACAGAGACCAAGGTCTGGAAACCAGAACAAGCTCAAGAAGCCATAAGAGATCCAAAGACGTGGCTATTCTTCCTTTTTGCGGTAATCTCGTACGTATCTCCCCGGACTCCTTCATTTAGCCAGACTAAGCTCCGTTTCCGTCCACCTTGCTCACCAGGACAAGAAACCTCCAGAACGGCTTTGGCACTCAATACGGTCTGATCATCCAGTCTTTTGGCTTTAATAATGTTCAAACCACGGCTCTCAATATCCCAGCAGGGGCTGTCCAAATTATATCCATTACCACATCGACCATGATCCTCCGACGGTTTCCCGTACGTATACCATGTGTCCCTGTCTCTAGTCATGATTCTGACACGCCCGTCTCCGGAGAACTCGCGTTGCTACCTTGCTGCCCTGTTCTTCGGACCATCGGTCCTTTCCGTCATACTCTTGATGACGTTGCCCTGGGAAAACCGCGTAGGCCTTCTCTGTGCTTACTACCTGCTCAACTTTGGCGGAGCGCCGTCTTGGGCTATGGTCGTATCATGGGTGGCCGTAACCACCTCTGGCCATACCAAAGTGAGCAGCCTTCTATACAGCGAAAAAGGCGCGTCTGACTATCAGAGCACAGAAACTAGCCGTCAACGCCATATTCTTGGTAGGCTACGCCCTCGGTCAAACCCTTTGTACCCAGTTTTGGAGAGCGGAATACAAGCCCAGAAACTACGTCCCGTATTCCATCACCTTGGTAGGTCTCACGCGGTGCGGACAATCTGGACGACGTCTCATCTAATCATGTCAAAGGCCTCGTATGCAGGGGACTACATCCTTCTTTTCCTTCTTCGGTATCTGCTGAGCAAGGAAAACAAGAGGCGCGATGCTTTGCCGGAATGTCTAGGGCATGAAGATTACGGTTACGTCGAGAAGGTCGATTCAGGAGGACACATCACTCGTCAAAGGGTGCCGAAAGCGATGCTGGACTTGACTGACAAGCAGAATCTGGCTTTCCGTTACGCCTTATAACAACGCAGAACATGGGCCGGCCGGTTGGTGCTGAATCATAGATAGAGGTCATCCAACGACTTATTCAAGTCAATTTTCGGAATCTTTTATTAATTCGCATGCCTTTTTCTGAAAATCTATAGTATATTGTTCATCCCGAGGTCTCCTTCTGATTATGATTATGAAAGAACTTTGCACATTATCGATTCCGGAGAGTATATCTATTGGAGAACTGCAGTTGCGCTATCTTGCTTATGAAGGCCGGATATCTTGTACCTCGGCGTGTGGTAATACGCACGCCTTCCAAATTCATTCCAAGAATCACGTCATCACAGGACGCAATCGCCTCCAATCAAGAGCCACCAGGATTGAGCGAATTTGCTGCAGCATCTGAACCGATATAGTGCTGTACTGATTTGACAGGGAAATAAACTTCGGATACATGTCCGATTCAACCAAGATACTGCATAGAGATCAAGATGCTACATGGATATATCCAAAGCGGCTCCGGAGAGACATATAATGAGTGATTTCCATTTTGCGTCAAGTTGTAGCTTCAACCAACTCTGCTTTGCCTCGACCTGGAATGTGAAGTAAGAACTTGCCATTGAGCAATGCATACACGAAAATCACCACCTTCGCCGCCGAAATCTCCGCCGAAAGCGGCGGCAGCACCCACCGTAGAGATGCCCGCACAACATCAACACCGGGGATTAGGTCGCTTCATCCCTTACTTTCGAAACCCAGAGAACATTCTGCGCACCAAGCTCAATCTGTTCCTGCTCCTCTGGATGTTCATCGCTGGCATCATGAAAGAGATGGACCAGAGCGCGACGACGCAGGCCTACGTGTCCGGCATGCGGGAGGATCTCGGCCTCTTTGGAAATGAGCTCAACTGGTTTCAGACCTACTTCAGTATTGCCTATGCCATCTTCATTGTGCCGTCGCAGATGCTGCAGACGAAGCTGCGTCCCTCGCTCTGGCTGCCCTTTGCCGAGGTCACCTGGGGGCTCTTCACGCTGTTGTAAGTAGGCGGTATCTTGTATGGGCGGATCCCAGCTGGCAGTGGCTCTTTATCGTCTCGGGCGGCATCACTATCCTGCTCGGCCTACTAGGTCTGTTCATCGTGCCCGACTCGCCCCCCAACACTCAGGCCGCCTGGTTGACGGCCACGGACAAGCATATTTCCCGCGAGCGTATGGAGCGGCACAACATCCAGCCGGCGCGGCTGATCCCCTGGCGTGTCCTGGGGACCCAACTGGTGCTTCTGTTGCGGCACCCGCTGACCTGGATGTTCATGGCCGTGTTCGCGCAGAACGCGTGGGCGGGCCGCACCAACTCGTACATCCTGCTGTATCTGAAGGGCGTGACGGACGGGGCGATAGGACGCCCGCTCTACTCGACGTACCAGGTCAGCCTCATCCCGCTCGGCGGCTACGCGCTGCAAATCCTCACCAACGTCGGCATCAACGCTCTTGGCGACTACAAGGGCTGGCGCTGGCAGACCTGCGTGGGTTCGGGACTCGTGCACATAGCGGCGTGTGCAATTCTCGCCTCGTGGCCCGCGCGCCATGCCGTCATCATGTTCGCCTACTTCTTGACCTACACCACGAGCGCCAGCGGGCCGGCCGTCATTGCCTGGCTCGCGGAGCTACTGCGTGCCGAGACCGAGGCCCGTTCCATCATTGTCGGCCTCACTGTTACCGTCGTCTACGTGGGACATGCTGTTGGGGGTATGGAAGGTCACATACAGTCCGCCGTTCCCGATCGGATTCCCTTTTGCGGCGGCTTTTGGAGCGTCCGCTATTCTTTTCGTGCTGCTGATACGATTCTGGTTTGTGAGGAGCTTTCCCGAGTTTCCACGCCTTGGCTATGAGGCTGGCGAAGAAGGCATGTTGAATGCGGCGTGTAGTGATGCGGAGAGAGGGGGCCCTACAGCGGAGAGCGAAAGGGGGATGGGATTGAAAAAAGGTCATGGATCTATTCTATAAATGCTTGGGACTTGATTCATTTCTGACGCACATCTCTGGATACCTGATGTAGATGTGCCAATAAAAGGTGCAATGTTCAAGCTTGGATGGATTGTACTCTGATGTTTTAGAATCAACTGACGGCGGTATGGCACCGACGACGGTGGTGTTTAGTGTGAGTTGCAGGGAAAGTTGTTTCTCATCAGTACTTGATCAAAATCCGTCCAGAAAGTCATTGCTCTTGGGGAGCCGAGGGAAATGAACGAAACCACAGACGGCAGAGATGGGGTGCGATGGCCAGGTCATTGAGGTCTCTACATTTGGCAGATACAAGAACGTCCCTTGACAGTTCGACAGATGCGATTCGGGGGACCAGATCCACTTCCGAGACCTGGGTCGGTGCTCGATGTAGATCAGGGTTAGGGTTAGGGTTAGGGTTAGGGTTAGGGTTAGGGTTAGGGTTAGG